>JABFDZ020000044.1:3565252-3582319 GCA_019775955.2 Pollimyrus isidori | reverse complement strand
TTATTTCTACTTAAATATTTATTTAGTTTTATTTACTTCCTCCACTGAAAGAGAGGGAGGGGTGGAGAGAGAGAGAGAAAAAAACATTTTATCTGCTTCACTGTCTGCTGTAGAGATAAAACAACCAATATCTTTACGAATCGCGTCGAAAATCAAACGTTAAATGTTATTGAACAATACATGCGCCCAGAATTACAGCACATGCCCGGAAGCAACAGCCGATCAAGACAGTGCGCGTCTACATAACTGTGTGCACACCTGTGTCTCAGTGCACTGGTGTTCATAAGGTTTATTCATGTAAATGTCCCTGACATCCAGAGGCCCCCCAGAAAAGGCCAGAGGAGCGCTCTGGGGGGGGGTCATCCAGCAGCCACATTGCAGAAGCCCCAGGGGGCCGTGGCGGCGAGCACGCAGGCCCCTCTGACAGCCGGCCACACCAGGGCAGACCAGAAGCTGGAAATGTTTCCCATATAAATGAATGGCAATTCCTTACACCGTTACACTAGTTTGGCTTTTGAAAGGTTTCATAGGAACACTATACTTTTGTAAAGCAGGTATTACCTGTTTTGACACAAATATGTCATTTAGTGCTTAGTAGTTGATAAAGGGGAAAAAACATTGGTATCTGTATTAACAGATACTCAAAATTTCTACAGTATACTGAGGTCAGACTGCACTGTTAGAAATTAAAAAAAAAATGAAAAAAAAAGAAAGAAATGATGTTGTGATATCTCTAGTAATGATATCTCTAGTAATTATCCAGACTTCATATCATTTGATTATTTTTTTTAGTATTTAAGTGTAGGCAAGTAAGGATATCAAGTTAGGCAAGTTTGTGTTCCAAATAGCTAAATATATAATATATCAAATGCATTATCGTTCTGAAGGGAGGGAATGCCTGTAGCCTTTAATCATGACAATTTAAAAAATGCAGTCCATTTTATATATACTAATTACTGAGAAGAGCTTGTTGAGCATGGGTCTATCCTGGGGCGTGGCCACAGGGGCACTGGCCCCAGCTGAAAGCTGATTGGCTCCTCCCCTGTCACTCATTTGTTTAGAACATATCTTTGGATCATGATAAGGTTTCCTCCTCAGTAAGAATTATGTTCCCTCTCACTCCCCCACCGTAAAAAAATCATAGAATAACCCTGCTGTTAACAAAATTTCATATTTATCTTATTACTTTAATGCACAGACTGGGTTAAGATGCTCTGATTTGGGAGTGATAATTGGACAGGCTACCATTATGTCTAAGTACAAACAAGTTGAGCTATGAGGCTGGTGTGTGGAGATGCTGGGTGCCGCTGAGACCGGAGGCGGCAGATGTTAAGTGGTGCCAGAGGAGAATGAGGAAGGGTCTTTACTGGTTAACTGAAACATTATGGATAGAGGGGGAGGCTGGCCCTTGATGCCTATTGATACCCATTAACGTTAAACCCAGTCCAGATGTCTCCTCGAGATGGGTCCCTCGAGTTAGACATCCTCCTCGTTTTCAGCCTTGAAAAGTATCCAATATCCTGTGGCTGTTGCCCCCTACCAGCTGCCGTCTCGCTGGGTCCTGTCATCCACGAAACGTCGTCTCTTGCAGGCAAATAATGCAGTGTCTGTACAGATGGGTTCTGGTATGATACCACCAGTCACCACCCTCTCCACATTGTTTCAACAAAGCTCTATAGCACGTGTCATAAATACAGTGTTGCTGAAATATCAAGAAAATTAACTTAAACCAAGCCTTTCTCCTGCCCACTGAAATGCTTCCCCTGGCTTTATCCAGTAGGATAATGAATTTTAATCTAGCTTCCATTGTAATTCCCAGCACCTTAATCAATATGAAAACAGGTCAGACTCTAAAACATGACCCATCTACATGCAAAAACAATAAAAACAACACTACTACATATTCTGTGGAATTATTCATGTACAACTGCTTTTTTCTGCTGTTTAACAAGTGAAATAAGACAGATCTGCTAACATCTGGCCAGGAATACCTTTTTACGTGCTGCTTAGTGAATACTGCTGGGACATGTGTTGGCCGGCTTCTGAAGTGGACAGGATGCTAGGATGTGAGATGAAACACTGCTCCTAGCCTCTTTGTTTCACTTCAGGCCATTGACAGTGATGTGCCACAGTCATTTGTAGAACTATCCAAATTCCTAGATTCCTCATTCAGATGTTCTAAGGCCATTAAGTGTTGAAAAGGTACTTTTGTTTTTCTCTTGTTTATTTGCATAGAGAGTAATGTGTGAGCAGAGGGAAAGAAAGGGTACAAGCACTATGGTGTCCCTTACTTCGTCCATACTTCCACACTTCACATCCTTACTGCCACACTTCATATCCATACTGCTACACTTGATATCCTTACTGCCACATTTCACATTAGTATGCATCCAGGGTGGTGATGGTGGCCTAATGGTTAAGGAAGTGTGCTTGTAATTGAATTTCTTGCAATTGGTTTGAATCCCTGACCAACAAAGTACCTCACAGATAACCTGGGCACAGTACAGCCCCTAAGCGCCTTGGGGTGCTGAATTGGCTGTCCCCTGCTGTGTCACATATGGGTTAAATGCAGAGGACCCAGTTTGTTTTGGGGTGTCAATAATAACTGGTCACTGTTGCAATTTGCATTTTTCTCTAAGTTGGGGGGGCAGTTAAGCAGGCTGATGATGGTGACCATGGCAGAGGATCCCCCTTGTAACATGTACATAGAGGTCCTGGAGGAGGTAGGGAGCTCCCCAGGTAAAGCTATTGTCTTACAAAAGTGATGGATTTTTCTTCCTGACAGACTTATGTACAGTAATAGGCTCATCTGTTGAACCACCGACCAAACCTTTAAGTGACGTGTTTAATAAAAATCCTGATGATAAAACGTAACTGGGGAAGCATACCATGACCCTCAGTCTGTAGCTTATGGTCATCCACATACTATGCACAAATGTGGGAAGCCACCTGGATCTCACCATGCAGATTTAGCAGGAATCAGACATTTTATGACAAATCTTTACTTGGTGCTATACTTTATAATATGAACTTAAAATATGAATGCATCTCAAAGAAGCATCAACAAATGGCTTTGATGTAATCCTTCAATCATCTGGATGATAATGGTCTCAAATATATCAAATCTATCTTAGTATTTACAAATGACATGCTTAATGTTGTGCTCCAGGTTAATTTTAACAGTTGGCCTACCCTCTCCTCTTTGCTCTAGTCCTGCTACATTATGGAAATTTTCTGCTACAGAACTTCGGTCACGTGGGATCATTGCATCACTGAAATGTTTTATTTTGGTTTGATGACCAAAGCCTTTGCTTATCAGCTCAGACTGGTGTCTCTTAGTTTGGACTGGAATTGCATTACTTAAATAGACAAGTTAATCATCCAGTCTCACGGATTAACAACTGTGGACTTCCCAGCTCATGTGATGCACGCCTGATGCTCCTTTCTTCACACGTCGGACGTTAATCACCTGTTGCTCTCTCTCTAGGAGGACACATTTCTTTGCATTCCACGGCCTGGCAGTTTGAAGAGTGTGGAATGTACTTACCCATAGTTCTCTGCCCCGGGAGTCATGTGAGCCAGTTGTTAAAACAAAGATGACCCACATGTCTCCGGGTGAAACTGAATATTCACAGCTAATCCAAAGTGGTGCATGTATGTAGGAGGGGTTCGATGGGAATGGTCCCCTGAGGAACTGATCTAACCAGGACTGGGGCTCCATAAGCCAGGATGAGAATTATGAAAGCATGTTAGTTAGTCCAAGGTTGGGAGCTGGGTGTTCAATAAGTGATCACTTAAAGAGATATTGCAATCAAAAATAGCATTATGGTCAGTTTGCCAGTCACCTTGTTCAGAGCACCTAAGGGAGATTTATTGTAAGAACCTTAAATGGCATATTAAAGCTCAATTTCCTGAAAAATGTCAGCAATATTCAGCTCTGCTCAAATTTAGTTCTCTGTAAATTGACAGTCATCATCTGTAAATTGTTTTGTTTCCTGATCTCTGCTGGATATGTTCCCGAATGTCTTGTTTCCATCAGCATGTTTGCTTTTTAAAAACATCATTGACGCATCGTGTTGCACAAATTCAGATACAGGGTCCCTTACTACCTTTGAGTCAGTATGATTGTGGAGTGAAGAGATTAATATGAAATTCTGAGTGTGAACTGCATGCAACCCCAATGTCAGGTGGTAATACATTCAAAATGACCACAAAACAGAAAAATGCTAATTTCACTGCTTACAGAAATGACTGTTTAGATTAAATGCCTCATGCAAGGGTGCTTACCACCACACCAAGTATGGCACTTTTGGTACAGTACTTTCAGGACTTTCGCTTTTCCAGTCGAGTACCAGTACCAAAAATTCTAGTACCGAAAATGCCAAATCGGCTGTGTTACTTCTTTGGTACTTTGTGGGGAGACTTGGTTATGCAAATAGTCTGCCTTTGAAACACAATACAAACTCCGCTTTGAAATCAGAAAATAATGATAAACAAAGAAAAAAATGTGTGATTTGATCATAAGAATATATACAAGAAAAAAATCTGGATGGCATGAAAAGAAAAAACAGGATGAGAAAAAGTATTTTGTTTAATATACTAATGCAACACGCATATAGCATGCTGTCCTAGTGATGTGATTTTGTTGTAAAAAATATGCAGAGCATCTGAATTTAAGCAGCTAACTCTCTAATACCTTCTGAACTATAAAGTTCACATAGTTATGTCTGCCTGAGAGGGTGCAAAAATGGCCAGCTGGTCTTGAAATTTTCACTGATAAGAATTGCTATATAACCTACATTTTTGTTTCTCGGTCTGAGCCAGCAAAGGGAAGATTCTACATATAAAATAAGTGATTAGAGTCGAAAAGATGACATTTTGACAGAGTTATTCTTTCAGTTCCAATCTGGAGCTTCATGCAGTGTTCACCTGACTTTGTAACCTCCTTAGTGATGAACATCATCATTCCTCTTCCCAGCCATAAAGTCTATCTCTTATGTCACACTTTGTGAGGACAGATGAGGAGTAATCAAGTAATTAAACAAAGCTTTGGCCATTGTATCATGTATAATAATATTACAGTGAGCATAATCGTGTCAGTCACATTATTTTGCTAATATCTTGCAGTATATCTGTTTTTCATAAGTGCAGGATGCTGCACATCCCTATTGAATGGACACATTATTTCCTGTAGAAGTATGGAAGCTGAAGAGAGACATATTTTATGTTATATATCCTGCTTTATGCTGCCTATGGATTTATACATTTCGTTTTACATATATATGATGTGTGTGTGTGTGTGTGTGTGTGCGCGCATAATATCCATCCATCCATCCATCCATCCATCCATCCACCCATTCATCTTACAAGTGCTTATCCTGCATAGGTTGCAGGGCCCCTGAAATCTGTCCACGTGCTGCACACTCAGGGGGGACCTCATCAACAGATTATTATGGTCTGTTGCAGGGTACACACACACACACACACAGAAATGTATAGAGATTTGCAATGTCAAAGTATAACCGGAATATATAGAGAAAAAAGAAAATGACAAGAATCATGTACAGTATTTGCTATGCATCCAGGAGTCAGTACTTGCGTTTGGAGCGCACATGTTCAGCTTCTGGTCATAGAGCTCTCTCATTTAATGTTCGCGTGACCCTTTAACCCTTCACCTCCAGGAAAAAAAAATCTCATGAATTACTGCCAAAATTCCTTGACACGTGATATCATCGGTAGCCAAATGATTCTTGATATTAGAGATACTGTAAGGCATGGATGTAAATTCTCATTGATGGGTAAATGGATGAATCCGGATTTTTTTTTCAAGCAATTTATGGCTTTTAAATAAAATTCAGAAAATAATAGTGTCAGTTTCTGTAGAGGAACTGAAAATTCACAAGCTCTACAAAAGACATTCGGTCAAAATATAGATTTGTCCCAGGGTACAGAAAAAAAGAAAAGAGCTATCAAATTTGAATCATGTCAGTATGCATACAGTATTTAAAATGGTGTATTTAAACCAGATTAACTACCGTACCTATGTTTTGTTGTCTTATGTGTTTACCAGTTTAAACAGGATATAACTGCAGAGCCTCTTGACACTTGACAATGACTTTACAGCTCTATGCCCCTAAGCACTATGCAACCTACTGGCCAGTTGTACGTCAATCATCATTGGAAAAACAGTCTTGGCGTGGTAAAATTTCACCTAGGTTCACACCAGATTGCATCTATGTTAAATGGCTGCTAATTTGTGATGGTGTCAAGCATGGCGGGATTCAGTTATAGTAAATGATGTTTGAAAGCATAATGCTGAACTTGTGTTATTGTGGGCAACCGTGCAACTAAGCAGCATCCAGCCAACACACCAGCATGAAATTGGCATTGAGGGGAATGGCGGTCTGCATCTCTCTTTTGCATGAGTCTGTCTCCCCATGGCGCCGATCTTCACTGGAGGTCCAAGTGACAGATTTTCTGCAGTTAGACATTCCCACTGTAGTGGAATGCTTGGCAGAGGATAAACCCCCAGACGACAGCTGTTCCCCGGTGGACCAGTTTTAGCTTAAGTGGTTCAGAGTGTTGAGCGATGACCCAAAGACCGGCCCCTCATCCCATTCAAGCCCTTTCATTCCCGACCATCAGCAACAGGTCCAGCACCATCAAGGTTGAAACCCAAGTCCAACTTGCACAGTTTCTAAAGATCTTGTTGGCCAGCTGGGGAGACTCCTTTAGGTCGTGTGGGTGATTCCACCATAATGAAGAGGGCATCGTCCAGCAGGAGGACCAGGAAGTAACTGTGGTGGATCTAGGAACTGTCACTCAGGCCCAAATTAAAGGGAATGGGAACAACAAGGCTGAGGCTGGAAGGAATTACGATGATATTGAACACGCTGTGCAAGGAAATCTGAGAGACCCAAGCTGTGAACCCTTGGCCTTGTTGTTGCAAGTGAACTGCTCCCCCGGGTGCTGTACCACACCACTGCTGACAGGGTGTAAAATCAGAGAGGAAGAGCTAATCCAGAAGAAATGTACCTGCCATGCAAAGCCCAATCCAGCTTTACAGCCACGCGTAAGTGTGCCTGTGCCTTCCAGCATGCCCATTGATGAATTTGATGTATACGATCTTTAATTATGTATGCAGATAGGTGGTGTGCGGCTCAGCGCCTGTGATTGGAAGCTCGTCAGTTGAAATCCCAGGGTCGGCTGAGTGATGTCACTCATGATAATATAAAAGTGAGCCTGGGGCAGTGTGTAACTGTTACTTTGCACTTCAAGAGTCAGGGGTTCAAGGCTGTGTGGTGCATTTACGGAGTACACATCCATCCATCCTCCAACCCGCTTATTCTACTGGGTCATGGGGGGTCCGGAGTCCATCCCGGAAGCAACGGGCATGAGGCAGTGAACAACCCTGGATGGGGGGCCAGCCCATCGCAATGCACATTCACACACCAACCACTCACACATGCACACCTACAGGCAATTTAGGAACTCCAGTCAGGTGGATGTTCAGGTAAGAATGCTGCTGCACTACCATTGATAGAACCTCTGTTAACATGTAAAACGTGGAAATTACGTTCCACCAACATTACAGTAAGAATGTTCTCTGCCAGCTTTGAGAAGACCTTGAAATTATATTAGTTAAAGTTCTGAGAATGTTCCCTGTTAGCTGGGCAGCTGTTTCCCATGTTAAATGCAGGAATGTGCACTTGTGATGAAGTGTGTGTGGTTGCTTAGCAGACATAAATAGTTTGTTTGATCCATTAGTGGTAAAAACAATATTAGCATTTATCAGTGACCTTCGACTCCTGACTTTTAGGAATAATGAACACATGCAGCCCACTGGATGCACTGCTACGTCTTTCAGTTTCTCTGATGCAATGGAAATAAGGGTAAGGGTGCTCAGTGTATTAACCTCTATTTCTGAATATTAGACCAGGGCCCAAGGCTAGCAAGCAGCCAATGGGTTGAAGCAGAGCTGTGAAGGAAAATTTTGATTTCAGATGTCTGCTTCTAAAGGGAGTGACTCACCTCGTTCCTTTAAATCTAAGCCCTTGAATTCTGGATTTTCACGAAGATCAGACTGATGGTTGTGGAGATCCCAGTTAGCATCACTCTCTAGTACAACTGTACTCCATGCTAGGATAATTCTCCTTGTAATTGCTGTGTTTCTACCACTTTAATGGAGTTGCAGTGATTAATTGTCATGCATTCATAATGTATAAATTGTCTTAGTTTTGTAATGGTCTTATTCTGGCTGTGTAGAGTACTGCCAAGGCCTGTGGCAGTTTGTAATGAGTGCTAGTTAAACCCTAATGAGTGCTAGTTATTCGCAGGTGTTCATGCTTATTAAAAAGGGTTCAGCATTTGTTGGCCAGCCCTGGCTGCCGCTGCGTAGTGTTTGATAGTGTGCCTGCGTTTTGTCTGTGGGGAAACGCTTTCATCTCCTGATGCTCTTTATCTCAGACCCCTTCATTAATGGCAGAAGTGAAGGCCGCTTTGCATGTGGGACACAGCCTGATGCGTTTGCACATCCATGGCCAGGGCTGCAATTTAATTGTCTGGTGCAAATTCTGAAATGGGGGACAGAAATTATGCTTATTTGCTATATGTACAAAAACGTAAGAGTTGTTTTAGTTTTTTGCATATTCTGTCATGCTCTCCTACTTAGGAGGACAAGCTCGGATTATTTTGCTGCCCTGGAGTATCTTTCAGGGGGTTAACTGCTTTGCTTGTGGGCACTATGACAGTGTGGACCTGTTCTGAATGTGGGATTGGAACTTGCGACCTTCTGATTACAGGCACTGGGGCCTAGAGCACTGATCTGCAATCCAAATAGTTCCTCGAAAGTGGGCTGCTGTAGTGACCTGTTGTGTTGCCCACTGAGTACCTACATGTATCACCTTCCTGCCAATGATGATTATTTGCACGCCATTTTGGCCACAGAGTCAATACCATGGCGACTGTTGACTCAATCATAGGGCAGATCCAAACAAACTGTGAGAGCCGTTCAGTGTAAGAGAGACACCGTAGGTTAAAATAACCACATGCCAACTGTGGCTTGTGGGACTGATTTCCGTGGTCTCTGTGCCGTGATTCCCTCCAGTCTTGTAAATCTCATGTGATTCTGCCCCCTCTCAAGCCTGGCCCAGAACAATATTATTACTTTTAGATTCTGGTCTGGTCTGGAAGAGATCTGCTGACTTATTTTAATTTTATATTTATGGTATTTTTATGGTGATTAGCTGAACCAGGGGGGTGCATGTTACAGGGTGGGGGTAATGTAATGAGCAGCATTTGGTTGTGTTCATGACTGTGTATGTCTCAGGCCTCACATGAACATGGCAAACAGGATTGTGTGTGAAACAACAACAATCTTGATTCTGGGACCAAAAAGGAGTACTTGGAACTCCAAGTTCTGCATCTGAAATGCAGGGGTGATTCTAGGATTTTTGGAGGTGGGGGGGCTCAATTCATACAGAGCACCCAACCTTATTAACCAATGATATGTTTTGAATTGGTGAGTGACAATAGCGGGGGCACTCTGGTGGGCCAATCAGCTTTTATCTGGGACTAGTGCCCCTGAGGCCCCTCCCCTGTACACGCCCCTGCTGAGATGCCATTCTGATCTCAAGTTGGTTTTATAATCAGGGTCAAAGAGCAGTGCATCCCAGTGTGAGTTATAGGAATGCTCCTGAAATGGTCTTTATGCTTTAATGATGTGGGTAGAAATTGGCCAGTAGAGCAGATTCTTGCACAGGCCTTGGACCAGGGTTTGATAAAATCTTCATATTTCCTTTCTCTGAAGGACCAAGGTCCTCAGCGTGAACCATCTGCCCGTGGAACGCTTTACGTGACTTTGAATGGGACCATTGATCTCAGAGGCCTGAGTGGGGAAAAAAAACCAACATTTCAGTGCATTAAAACTGTAAAAACAAAGAGGTGCCATTATGCAAAAAGAGGGAACACTTCAGATCTCTTCAAAGTAAGAGGGGGTGGCAGTGGCTCAAGGGGTGTCCTGGCTGGATACGCTGAAGCTGTGTATAGGCAGGTCTTCCCAGGGAGGTCCTGAACAATGGAGAGCACACCAAGGGCTCCCAATACTGTAAACTGGATTAAGCTCTGAGGGAACGGTTGGACGGACCTCATCCCCAAACCAGCTGAGGAAACTTCTTTTTTCCTCCTGGTGTCTGATCTTCTCAGTGTATTTGTTTTACAACCACTCCTCCATCTGACAAGCTTCCATCTGCTCGTTTGCACAAGTCCTCGGGAGAAATAGTTCTAGGCCTCCTTTATGGGCTTGGATTAAGCCTGTCCGTAACGTTATGCGGCAGCAGTCTGTCTGCAGCCACTGAATGCTGCAGCTGCCTGTAACATGGAGGACACCTGGAAGATCATAGGCAAGACGTGCATTTAACATGGAAGAGCTTTCCATCACGAGTGATGACCTGGAACTCCCCGTCCTTAGGCCTTCTGTTTTTGTATTATACAGAGGAGATGCCATTTTAACCCCTAGCACTGACTTATATTGCCTCACTATCTACCACTGACTTTTTACACTGTGAATTGGTTTGCCTGGTACACCTAGATGTCTTTTTGTAAATTGCACTTAAACTTAATAAGGATGTAAGTTGCCACTTGGGAAGTTGCATCTTTTATTTGTATTTGCCTGAGCAATTAGAAGTTCATAGCATTTCAAAAATAGTGACCCTTTTAACGCAGTGATGGTTTCTGGGCACTTGCTGGAAACTCATTATGCCAGCTCTTGTACCCAAGTTGGCTCCTTGACAGCTACCTGCCTTTGGTGAATCATTTGTAAGCTGCTTTGGACAAAAGGGCCAAATAAATTTGATTACACAGTAGACCTTAGTGTTGATGAAATAGGATTTTGGCTGCACAAGCTCACTTTGATGTGCTTCATTACTGTCAGAATCAATTTGCAATGTCCAGCTCTGTGTTTGAAGGTTTTTGTGGCGCGGAATTTCCAAGACACTATGTTTGTTGATTTCTCCACATGTTTTGGTTTAATTTCTCTTTGTGGAATTCCTTTGTAAACAGCAGACAAATATGTATTTGGAAAATGTCACCTAACTGTGAGGAAGTAAGACCCACTCACTCGCAGAACCTGTATTTATTTTCAATTCATCAGCCAAGAATGGTCTTGGCTCTTTGTTCTCCTACACAAACATGAATATTTCTTTCAAAGTGACGAAGTTGTCTGAAAATTTTTTATAAGTACCAACATTGTAAGGGTAAATGCTCAAATCCCGTGGCGTTTTATAAATTCTTCCTGTACTTTTTTAGTCTGCCTTTCATATCAAAATATTTTGGACATATTACCATGTCAAAAACTACAACTGAGCCAATCTAAAATCAATGATATTAGAGATTATTTAAATAATGAACATGATTATTTATTCATCTCTGCAAAATTGGTACTCTTACAAATTATTAAATTCTAAAATTAAAACCAGACACATATTGAGACCAGAAATATGATCTTCTGGAATGAGACATTTGGTTGATCATAAATGAAAACTTGGTTAGATTAGTAGTGAGCAATAGTACTTTTCTCAGTAGGTCGTTACAGGCTTGGCATGGTGTTACCAGAAGCTTACTACGCTTCTCCTCAAGGCAAGAATGTGATTCCACAGAGGTGCTAATGAGGTAATCCTCAGGCGTTAAAAAACTACAGTGATGAGATAGGACTTTTAAAGTGAACTAAGTGTTTGAATTCCTAAAGGCAATTTCCCTAAGCCTGCTCAGAATGTTCTTGCTTGGCTGGAAGCCAAACCCGAGCTGTTACCTGCTGTTCAAATACATCACTGCCTCTTTTTCTGCTGAAGCAAAATCCTGGACCAAGATGGAGAGCAGTGTCTGCTAGCCTGCACCATAATATCACAGCATATTAAAATGAAGGCAGACATTTAGAGGGATGTTGCCTGAAAAGTCAGATGTTTCCCTATTTAAGAGGAAGCCTTCGCTTAACGAATGATGGACGCGGCCAGGGCAGGGATTAGCTTGTAAATCGAGGATTACTCGCATATTGTAGGATCCTCTGCCAGTTGCGTCACTCATTTTTATTCTCACTTGTTCCCAAATCGGCCGTAATGGCTTACAACCCACCTCCCATACAACTTGGTGTTTTAATGAGCAATACAAGCCTCTGCTGGATAAACAATTATGAAAAAAGGATGGACGTTTTAATGACCAGAATTTGGTATTTATTATAGGGTGCTGAATATTTTTTGGCACCCCTTCCAGGAATCTGTGCAAAGACAGGAGTGGCGCAGAGACCTGGATTAGCATTTGGAGTCTGCAGCAGATTTTCTCTGGCTCTGGTCTCTGGATTTCCTGCTATACCTACCACAGACTTATTTGGCTGGACAGCTGATGACGATTGAGGCCGATTGCTAGTCTATGAAGGTAGGAGGCTGGTGAGCTCTCTCCGGTCATCCGCCCTGCAAGATATCAGGCCATCGCTTCATGATATTTTATCTGAGAGCTACTTCTATGCCCATTTTCACACCTTTGGCTTTGCATGTATGATTGACCACAGGATTGCTTGCTCGAGGCCTCACTACCTCACTACCTCGCTGCCTCACCTTTTTAGAGCATAACCGGAGCCATGCTGAGAGACTGTTGTTTTGCCCGACTCAAAAAGTCACTTTACGTCCCCTGGTGCTCCTCAGATGTTTCAAAATCTAAATAAATAGCTAGCGTATAGCGTCAGAAGATGATAGCTAGCTAGCTGATTAGCAGAACATGCTGCTTCAGCATCTAAATATGGAATCCATCTACCAAATATTTAGTGTAGTGACTGTTTGTGACCAACAGGGGGGCCCTAAACCACAGGAGTCCCATGCAGATGTTGTGGCTGGCAGAGCGTTGTGTTGACCTCGATGGCCACGCTGGATAAAATCAAAAAATCGTTCCCGTTCTTGTCTGATTTCAAAGATGCATCAAAACCTTGCCTGGCGGAATGTGCTGGTTCCTTACTCTGCTTGCTGATGTGGTTTAAGTAGTAGAAGTTTTCCTTTGTTGTTGTCTTAAAGATGATGTCTGAAGCTGACAGAGAATCGTATTTGCTGGTTTTGTCTCCCTGTCCCACCAGCCCAAAATAAACACAGAGTTTTTTCTTATGCGGTAGCCAATGAACAGATTGATGAACAATTTGCACTCGCAAGCAACATCCTCTTAGCTGTTAACAAAAATCAGACTTTGTTTTAGAGCTGCAAAAGCTCACAATGCAAAAATACACTTTTATTGACATTAACTGTTTTCATATTTGTCTTATTGACTTACTGTTTACTCAGGTTTTATCTCCTTAATTTATATTTGGGTTTAATTTACCTATGCTTTACATATGCTATTGTTCAAAGTTGCAAATACGTGAGGCAAATAGCACATTACAAACATATGTGCTGTCAAGGAGTCGGCTGGGCATTAGTGCAGCTAAACTGAGCTTCCAGTGAGTGACCAGGTACCAGTGTATGCAGTGTTAGAGCAGGAGCTACACAACGTCTTCATCGCTTACATTACGAACATTCAGGGTACATGGAAAGGGATCAGGTTAGTAGAGGAATTTCTGAAACAGGTGGGTCTTGAGGTGTTTCTGGAAAGTGGAGAGAGAATCTGATGGCCAGATGTGGTTCAGCAGCTCGTTCCATCATCGGAGAACCACACATGGGAACCGTCTGCCGTGAGACTTCTTACATGGCGGCGGTATCTCTAAGTGGCATTGGTTTGCTGACTGAAGGCTGCGAGATAGGACATCTAGAGGGAGACGGGTGGAGATTGGTGCCTTTAATCCGTTAAAAAGCCCATTAATAATGTTATAAGCCAGCACCAAGGACTTAAACTTGATGTGAGTGCCTGAAAGAAGTCAATGCAATGGAACAAACAGAGATGTGATGCTAACATTTAGGCTGACTGAAAACAAGCCTGCTGCCGTGTTTTGAATAATCTGCAGCAGTTTGACACCACAAGCTGCTCAGTTGAGGTGCATACCGACAGAAAAGGCTTGATCTTCCTGATGTTATACAGAATGAACCTGCAAGATTGGGAGAGCTCTGGTATATGCTCTGCCAAGGGCCGCTGGTTATTACTGTTAGGTTCCTGGTTGTCTATCATTATCACTAGGTTCCTGGTTATGTATCATTACCACTAGGTTCCTGGTTATGTATCATTACCACTAGGTTCCTGGTTGTCTCATTACTGCTAGGTTCCTTGTTATCTCATGACTGCTTGTTTCTTGGTTGTCTATCATTATTCAATTCAATTGAATTTATTTTTATATAGCGCCTTTCACAACAAAGTTGTCCCAAAGCGCTTTAAAGGGTTGTGTTGTGATACATGAAACAGAAGTAGAGATAGAGAACAGGGAAAAAAGGAAAGAAATTGAATACAGAAAGCCAGAAGACAACAAAGGAGAGGAACCAAAAACTTCCAAGTAGGGAGAAAAAACCTCTGGGGGTCCAAGGTCAACTAGCTGCCCAACTAACAGTACTATATTGATAATACTAACATAACAATAACTATATAACAATACTAACAGTACCGAAAACAGAAAAGAGTGGACATGCTTTGTTGCATAGTGTAACTGAATGTTTACTGTGCTTATGATAATGAGCTCTTGAATCTTGAAATGAACCAACGGAGTGAATCCTTTTGAAAGTTGTTTTTTTTCCTTCAGTACAGCGCCGATTATCTTGTTCTGTTGATTGTGAGTGCATCCTGAATCTGTCTAACTGTGTGTAGTGCACAGTCCAGCACACTCAGTCGCGTCCGTCTGTCCCACTGTGTCATGCAAACATGTCACAAACACTGAGATTCTTTGTCCATCATTGCAAAGGAATCTTTTGAGTTTTGCCCGGCATAGACTCCAGGAAAAACCTCATCCGACAATCGGAATGCTTGTTTCTTTTCTGCACAAGTCAGCATTCCTGGTTATTCTAAGAAAAAACAAAGTTCATCTCAGTTGCCAAAATTAGGGGACACCATTTTCCTCTGCTGTGTGAATAAGTTAGGTATGGTAACTCGCTGCGTCCGCTACCTGTCAGTGCTTTTCGTTCCATGTCCTCTTGGTTGGCAGGTAAGTCCTCCCCTGTGGCAAGAGGCTGGTTTTCTTGCTGACTCTTTCTCCAAACTTCTGACTTGGCCAGGAGGTCTGGAAGCTTTGTGATGGATGTGTATCAGCATCACCTAAAAAAGGACAGGACTGCTGTAGTTTAACCTTTCCATTAATTAGTCACTAATTATGTTGTGTCTATTCTTTTTAATCAGAATTCTTGATTAAAATGTAAACATGTTTCCTGGTTGCGTAGACTATGGCCTCTGTTTTCATAGGCAAAGATAAGAGTGAGACTTAATCATGTCGGTACTGTATCTGCATAAGTAAATGTATTCGTTTGTCTCCCATAACTACATGTCCAGCACAGGGTTCGCACTATATAGGCAATTTTGTGACAACATGTTGGTTTGGTGATGCTTTTATCCGGTCATGTCTGCGCGTGTTGCATGATTTGCTTAATCACTAAACAATCCATCTCCTTGCAGATAATGATGGCTTCCTCTCAGTACGCATTATGTTACTGCACCAGGCCATGCAAATTGGACAAATTGGTAATGCTTTAGAATTTGCTGAGCAGTGCTGACACACCACAGGACGCAGTGAACAACAATGAAATGTGTCCTCTGCATTTAACCCACATGTGATGTAGCAGGGGGCAGCTAACCCGGTGCCCATAGAGCAGTGCTTGGGGGGGGGATACCTTGCTGTTCAGGACCATTCCCAACCCGTTACGCCACCACTACCCACTTGAACGGGAACAATTAATATAGTATTATACTATTACTTATGTATTAATTAACCACAAACTAAGTCATATACATACTGATCTCATGTTAATTCATCATTAATTAATCATGACTCATGTTTCATCTCAAGCTGATATGTGAATTATGCAGACCTTGAACTACTGAAGGAACAAGTCATGAATAATACAAGTGAAATACTGATCTCATGACTGTTTATCATTCATGAATCGTGATGTGTCATCTCAAGTAGCAACTAAATTTGTTTATGATATTTTCATAATTTGTACTTCAGTAACTTCAGTAGCTGAGTTATTACTAAATATTTGTGCCCCATCAAGTGATGTGTTTCCGACAGATTGGCTTTGTGGTTTGGAGTCCTTACAGAGCTGAGTGCTGTTTTTAAATGACATATTATAGTATGTAGGATTGACATCACTGGGGATCCCAGCAGCGCAGGTACATTAAGTATCAGCTGAGTGTTTTATCCTTTCATTGGTTCGCTCACAGACAGCCACCGAACGTGGAGATCTTGTGGGACTGAATTAGAACACCGAACATGGAGGAGGAACCGGGGCGGACAGCTGGAACACATCTGGGGTGGCAGATGGGGGAATTCGAGAAAGTTGTGTCAATGTTAGCAATTAAGCTGCACTGGGAGGGCTATTAAAAATGAAAAGTGAACTATCGCCTTTGGGGGGAATGTAGCTGACGGGGTCCACGCATCACACGAGATCTTTGAACGCTGAATGATTGCAGTCCTTACTGTGCCAGAAGAATATTAATGGTGTTTTAGAAATATTAATTATCTAGAAATTACTTTCTAGCATTTGTATTTTTTCTGCCAAGGAGTATATCTTATTAGTAAAAGAAAGAATGAGGATTCCATTTTTAAAATACGGTTCAGTATTTGTATATTGGCCAATGCTTTACATTAGCTGCACCTTTATAATGCACCCATAGAATATTCATAAGCCGTATGTAATTATACTTTAACATCCTATCTTAACAGCTTTAATATACATTGATAATAAACATTATATGACAATAAAATTATAACAATTTAATGGTATTATATTTGTTTTTAATGTACACTCACCTAAAGGATTATTAGGAATACCATACTAATACGGCGTTTGACCCCCTTTCACCTTCAGAACTGCCTTAATTCTATGTGGCATTGATTGAACAAGGTGCTGAAAGCATTCTTTAGAAATGTTGGCCCATATTGATAGGATAGCATCTTGCAGT
>JABFDZ020000044.1:3552708-3565152 GCA_019775955.2 Pollimyrus isidori | reverse complement strand
GGTCAGAAACAATGCTCAGGTAGCCCGTGGCATTTAAACGATGCCCAATTGGCACTAAGGGGCCTAAAGTGTGCCAAAAAACATCCCCCATATCATTACACCACCACCAGCATGCACAGTGGTAACAAGGCATGATGGATCCATGTTCCCATTCTGTTTACACCAAATTCTGACTGTAGTGGAGATGAGTGATAGCCTGTGGGGTCTTCTGCTGTTGTAGCCCATCCGCCTCAAGGTTGAGTGTGTTGTGGCTTCACAAATGCTTTCCTGCATACCTCGGTTGTAACGAGTGGTTATTTCAGTCAAAGTTGCTCTTCTATCGGCCCGTTTGGCACCAACAACCATGCCACGCTCAAAATTGTTTAAATCATCTTTCTTTCCCATTCTGACATTCAGTTTGGAGTTCAGGAGATTGTCTTGACCAAGACCACACCCCTAAAAGCATTGATGCAACTGCCATGTGATTGGTTGATTAGATAATTGCATTAACGAGAAATTGAACAGGTAGGGAGTTAAGGTGTACTTCCATGCTGCTTATGGATGTTCTATGAATGCATTATGAAGGTGCAGTTATGAAAAGCGTTTCACTATATTTCACTTAACTGATACAATATCTCCTAACATCTTCCCTCATGGCGCAGAAAAAATGTGTCATATAGTTAGAGGTGGGAATTTCAGGTCCAGAAAGTAAAAATTCAGACCATGATTTTGCTCCAACCACCCAGTTGCACATACCGAGTCACAGTTACAGAGTACAGAACTGGTTGGTTGGAACAAAATCTTTGTCTGGATTTGTACTTTCTGGACTGGAAATTTCCACCTCTGCACATGTGTTTTACATCTGGAAGGTGCTAAAGTGGACAGGATCTTCGAGGTGGCATTTTACATTAATACCATGAACTTTGATAAATCCTTCCACCTACCTTCTCAAAATCTTGTTTATAAATGTGTTTTCAGGGTCTATTCATATTTATACATGAAACGAAGCATGAAATGGAATTAGGCCTCATCTCTGATGCTTGTATAATGGTTCTGTGATTCAGACATAAAATATCAAATGTGCCGTTCTTGTGACCAGCTGTGTCCTGCATCTGTCGGGAGTGCAGTGAAACACATTCTGATTTTAATTTACTGCTGGTTTCAGTGGCCTGGGTGGCGCGATGCTTTAATGGTTAGCGCTGTAACTCTGCAGCTCCCGGGCTGTGGGTTCTGTTCCTGGCCCCTTGTGCTTTTAATGTTCTCCCTGTGTTTGTGCGGGTTCTCTCAGGGTATTCTGGTTTCCCCCCATAGTCCCAAAACACCTGCTTAGGGGAATCCCTAAATAAATCATGCTGTGTGTGTGTCCTGTGACAGACTGGTGTCATATCTTCAGTGCCCCCCTGGCGTCTTCCTTGCATTTTTGTTGATAAGCTCACTTATCATCCGGCCCGGAGAAGCACTTATACAGAATATATGGATGAATTTACTACTCTGGTGCTTCCTGACAGACTCTTTCAAAGACAACATGGACCGAGACTTCATGAGACCACAGTTGGCCTCAAGTCAACAACATGACTGGTTTTGCCTTCTGTCTTGGGTTTTTCCAGTATCTATCCAAAAAATGAAGAATGTTTCACTGCTCAGTATCACAGTACAGAGGATGGGCAAATAGACCGTGATGGAACCATATGGTTCTCAATATACTTTGGCACTGGGTGGGATAGCGATCAGATAAAGGGAATTTAGTCTGTAATTGTTTGATGGATGAGGCAATAGCTGCTAACGTTGTTTAGCTTTCAGGTTGTGCTAGAAGACTGTTGTGCTTAATACAGGTTAAGTGTGTTGGTTTCCTTTATGCGTGTTTTAACACACATGTAAGGAAGGAAACCCCAGTAATCCTATCCAGACTGAACGAATATGACAGAGCCAGGATGGTGGGGCCTTTTAATGAAGGATGACTTAGAGTTTATCTCCAGAGAACAGAGCCTTCATTTTTTCCCGACAGCATGATGTAATGAATGCAGTGCTTAATATCTGAGGCTTGAGTGCTTAAGGCATGCCGACCTGCTCCTTCGCTAAGGCTCATGGGAAGTTTTTTTACATGTAAGAGCCTCAGCTGTTTCCATTTGGACGCTCTGAGCATCTCAGATTTTTTACGCCGTTCCTCCTCAGAGCTGTAAAACCACTTTCCCTTGCTGCATTCTGCTGGTATCGTCCTGCAGCCTTTACCAGCACTCGGTGAAGAACCAGTGTGGTACAGGTCAGGGAGAAAGAGCACTGCAGGGGAACCTTTATGGGAAATCATTTACAGCAACTGAGTCCCTCCAAACCCTATTACTCCAGCACCTGCCTTCCGAATGACTAATAATTACTAGCTTCTGTTTCTCGATTGTGAGCCTTAAGCCTTATTTAATGGCCACCCACCTTCCTCTGCTGGCTAATTTCAGGTATCAAAGTGCTTACAATACATTGTGCTGACACTTTTACCCAAAAATTTGTGTACATATATAAGTTTTAAGAAAGTAGGGTTAGGCAGTCCCCAGAAGCGATTGGTGATCTTGCCTAGTGAGTTCATTCTGCCGACCATGGGACTCAAACCAGCAACCTTCTGATCACAGGTACATCATCATAATCTGCTGTCCCCCCCATGTATCCTGGACTAGGTCTCTGGAGAGTAGCAGTGAGGGATGCGACGCACACGGCCTGGTATAAGGCACACGGGACCGTCTCCCGGTGAGACGCGCAGCCTGGTTTGTAAGCACATGGGGGGCTCATCAAGGCTGTGGGGCTGAAACACCAAGAGGAACAATAGAGTCTTATTTAAAGTTGCTAGTGTGGTACCTAATTCTGATTTTAGTTTAAATGCATTATGTTTTGGCAGAAGCAAGAAACATGTTTACTTTGCATGGACAAAACTCCCCACAGCAATGAAACCTGGTGGGATTATATTTCTTTTAATGGGTTTTATAGAGAATGAGGGTTTTCTGGGCCTGGGAGAAGCAGGATGACCATTATATCCATCCTTTTTTAAATTCCCTAACAAATTTAATAAACAGCAACAAACAATAATGCTTTAATACTAAAACAAATGGTAATATATTAACTGTACCTTCATAATGCATTCATTATGCATTGGTAGAACATTCAATGCACCTTCACAATGCATTCATATATCATTCATAAACAGCATGTAAGCATACCTTAACATGCCTTACAGCATTGCATTTATAATACTTTCAATGAACAAAACATGACAGCTTTAATATACATTAATAACAATCATATTATGCTCTTTGCGTAGGTGAGTGTAACTGGCCACATATGATTTATTGGCGGTTGGTCGTGTGTCCTATACTGCCTGGGAGGGGTTCCAGACCTGGATAGGCTAACTGGAACAGGCTTCAGACTGAGATAGACTAACTGGAATAGGCCCCAGAGATTGGCTTAGTGGGATAGGTTTCCTGGGGTAGGCTCAGCATCCTTCCAGTGGATAAGAATTCCTGGGTAAATGAATAAAATAAGCTTTTCATAGTGTTGACCCTTTATTAGACTAATTGAGAGTCCTTTTAAATGTAAAGGCTACAGACTTGATTATTAACCTGGCTTTAAAACAAAACTTATCTTAAAACTAACCATTAAAAATGTGCTTAATGTGCCCCATGCCTACCATGGAGGCACGTAAGGGGACTAATGTGTTGAAGCTTAAGGGTTGTGGGTGAATACCACATGCAGCCCTAGGGATGGTGGATCAGCACCCCCTGTTCTGAGGTCAAAAGTCAGGTCAAAGTTAACGATGAAGTATGGGCATTACATCACCAGGAATAAGCACAATTCTTCTCAGATGGCCTTCAATGTCATATGTGGAGCTAATTTAAAATCGTCATTTCATGCTGAAAAACACTTGGAAGTGTGCAAGGCAATCATTTTGTAGTAACCTTTCCCACAATGCAATGTGCTTATCAGCAGAGGATCTGTGGATAATTAAGTGCTTTGTGCCTGTTGATGTCATATTTTTTCTGTGTTATGTGGGAAGTTTGATGAAGTATCATGGGATACAATGGATACCACTACATAAAAGAGGGCCGTGAGAGATTGACCGCACCCTTTCAATAGGTCTGCAGCCCCTATAAGATCACTGCATGAAGGCTCAAGCCTTTGAATTACAAACAGACGTGCTGCTGAGCTCCACCTCCCCCCCTGAATTTTTCCTTGGTATTCACATACAGATGGGCTTGCCCCATCTAAACAATATCAGTTCCTACTCAAATATCACTTAGTGGGCCACAGTGGGCGGAAAGCGCAGAACTACACCATCACCCTCAAGCACTGAGTTCCATTAAGATACTACCGGGCAGAATTAATGATTCATTCAGCGTGTCTCTGCCCAAGAACACACGTATAAATATGGTGTTTAAGAGCAAAACAAACCATTAGTGTAACTTGGGGATGTGGGAGCATTTATTAAGACAAAGAACCTTGTTTGTGGCATTTAAAGAGGTGAAGTTTCCATGAGTCAAAGCCAGCCAAAGCTCATGGTGGTCCCATTGTCTTGTTGAGTCCAGGCTGCTTCTCACAGCCAAATCATCCACAGTGAGATTTTGGGTTTAATTTTTGTCAGTGTAGCCAGATTTGGTTAACAGTAGTAAATAGGTGATCTGTGCCGACGTAGAGGGAATTACTAAGGGCTGGAAGTAAGTATCAAAATGGTAAAACAGTAGGTGGCAATGCATGGGAGGTAGAAATTCAGTGACAGGCAAGGCATTTTGTACGATTGTGGCTAAGCATTAGCATTTTGGTCAAAGACACTTGCACCTTTGTGTATCACAGCGTAGTCATGATGCACTGTTTGATTGAATGGCCCATGAATTCTGAATGATGACTTATAGGTAATCGAGGGAAAATGGCATGCAAAACTGATCAGAGTTTTGATGGGTGAACGTGTGGCAGCTGAGGATTGTTTTGGGTGGTGCATATGGACCTGGGGACTAACGATGTCTCATTTGCATATGAGGCGGTGAGGGAAACTGATCGCAAGAAGATGGCCTGGACATTTAGGAGACTCTAGAGCCAAAAAATGGAGCTCTCCAAAATGGAAGGCAAGGTAAAACACAGTGATCCTCCTGTGAAAGACAGTTATACCCAACCTCTGTTTGTAGAACAGAGGAGTCTTTCCAGGTTTGTTGTGGGCAGGGGGAGTGTAACATCAATGGGTTTGCCTTGGTGGGGAGGCCTGAACTTCTTGCACTGTTGGAGCAGAAATATGTCAATGCTTGATCTTCATTAGTTAGTAAAAGAACATGGAATACGGGACAGTCTGACAGCAATACTCTTTCCAGGGAAAAGTTTCAGTACACGTCCAAAGAATCAAATAAGCAATTGTGACATGCTAGATATACATATTTTGGTGCAGTTTTACAGTCACTCTTTACTAAAAAACAAATAAGATTGTCATAAGGTTTAAAAGCTGCACTATGAAGCCAGCAGAAATAGGGCCAAGTTTGAGTCTTTTCAGAATTATGAATAAAAGCCACGAATGTCCGGCCTGTGAGGGAGAGGCTCTTTAAGCTGGGCTGAAAAGCATCCCAAAAGAAGGGAGATAATGTTATAAACATCCCTCTGGTCCTGACACTAGACAATTAAATCAGAAAAAGCCTTTTCAAATCGAGCCTAAGGAAAGTCCCCTTCTGTAGCCTGCTTAATCCAAAGCTTGCCTCACTTTCACTTTGACACTCACTCCCTATTGGTTAAGCAACCAGGAAGTACCTGTACTAAGTGAGAGTCAGAGGATTAATTGTTTCATAAGATATAAACTGAAGGCTTGTGCACAAATTGAGTTCAGGTTCCCACACTGTTTCAGATGTGCATGATCTTCTGTGTTCTCTGCATTTTTTCTGCTGGATGTCTGCTAGCAAATAACACATATCTGCATATTCCTAGAAATCAACTTTATTTGGTGCTTGCATGTGATGAGTGATTATGACTGGACAAATCATCTTTAATGTTTACATTTATTCTCGAGACATCCAAGGTATCTTTAGGGACCTACAGGCCAGATATTTTACAAAAAACACACAATAGAGAATAAGAACTTTGGAAAAAACATAAAAAATTCTCAATTGTAGTAAAATTCTATATCCTGTAAAAACAAGAAGTAAAATATACATTATTTCTGTCAGTTATGTGTAGAAAATATGTAACTAATAGCTTCAGGTAATATCTGGTGCTGAGAACTTACAGTAAATGACAACTTATTGTCAGTTAATTGCTGAATGAAACACTTCAATATAGGATATCTGGGAGTTTCAAAAATTGTTAGTGTCATACGTGTTTTAGTAAAAACCATACCAACAAATGACAAGTTATTTACAGAGACACTATTTTACAAAATAAGACATTTTGAGAATAAAATATAATTAGCCAGAAATCGATTGTAATGTGCAACCATATATATAATAATCACCACGTCTGCCATGACATGTACGTTTGAGTACTGCTAACAAGTTCAGAAGGAACATATGTGAACAATTTCATTAAAAAATGCTTACATACTTTTGGTGGCCAGATGATTAGGTATACCAGCTGTTTACCATGGACTGCGACTAACCATTAGAACGACTGAGATGTGTGCCATTTCGCACATGGTGTTATTGTTTCTGTGAGACATGGTGGTTCCAGCACATCAGAAACAGCCATCCTCTTGTTTTTTCACATTACAATGTCTAGAGTTTACAGAGAACCATCCTGGCAGGGGAAGTTCTTTGGGCAAGAACACCTAGTTAGAGACCTCAGAGGAGAGTGGCAAGATCCCTTAAAGCTAATATGAAGACTACAAGTGCATGAAGAGCAGCTCAGTACAACAGCAATGCCAGGCAAAGCCATCTCTGAACCCACAGCTCATCTACCCATTACAGTACTAGTTAGGTGTGTCTAATAAAGTGGGTCCTACCTGGTACTAGTTAGGTGTTCTTAATAATGTGGGTCCTGCCCAGTACTAGCAGGGGATGCCTAATAAAGTGGGTCCTACCCGGTACTACATAGGTGTGTCTAATAAAGCGGGTCCTACCTGGTACTACCTAAGTCTGTCTAATGAAATGGGTCCTACCCGGTACTAGTTAAGTGTACTTAATAATGTGGGTCTTACACAGTACTAGCTAAGTGTGTCTAATAAAGTGGGTCCTACTCGGTACTAGCTAGGCGTACTCAATAATGTGGTCCTACCCAGTACTAGCTAGGTGTCTCTAATAAAGTGGGTCCTACCTGGTACTAGCTGTGTCTAATAAAGTGGTTTCTACATAGTACTAGCTAGGTGTACCTAATAAAGTGGTCACTGAGTGTATATGTATACAAGATTCTCCACTCACTCAGCTATAATGCCTCTATTTGTCTGTCTGCTAAAGTACAAATATATGTCACCCAGATGTAGCACTAAGCATCTGAGGACATTTGCAGTTGATGCAAATAGCTAAAGGCATATGAGTTATTGTTAATATAAAGTTGTTGTTTTAAACTGCCTTCTAAAGCCAAAAGAGCTGTTGTGATGAAAACATGATCCACAGTTTGTAAAAATTTTAACCAAACTGATTTAACTCTAAAGCAATGAGTTTGTTCCAGAGTTCATCTACAAAATTAAAGCATTATGGCTGTTTCACTCATAGTAACTCATTTGGCATTGTGCAAGCGCGGTGTAGCATTTGTTCAATTGATCCATTGTTGTCGACGTTTCTTGATTGCTTAGGTTGATACCGTTCCTGATTACATATCAACATATAACAGTGTAGGGCCATTCTGAAGAAATTACAAATCCAAAGCACCAAACTCTTTAAAAAAAGACATTAATTCAAGAACATGTTACATTCTATAGCATAGTTCAAACAGCTCTTCTTACTGCTTGGACCCACAAAAAAAGGATACCCAACAGTATTTAAAGACATATAAATGCAAACTAGTCAGAGAATAAAAAAAGTGCTTGGTGAACAGACGGATTTGAGTAGCGGGACAGGAAGTCATGAGGTGGTCAGTGGCCCACAAAGATGATGCGATAGGTTAGCTGGTGCCCGTTGTCCCATGCATACAGGACCTTCTCTTTGGGGTTGTAGTCGATTTGTGTGGTGTAGGAGTACTCATTGGTGAAAGGTAGCCCAGGCTCCGCCTCGGTGTCGGTGTGCGTGTCGTACGCGTAGGAAACCACCCCCCCCTTCTGATTGTAGACGTCGATGGCATACAACACGCCGCAGACGATGAAACAGTTGCCGAAGGAGTTTCGCTTCAGGCCTGTCCGCCAGGTGGTCTCCTTCCGCACTGACAGGTCCCCTGGGTCCAGCTTGCTAATGACAATGACCTCCTGTTGAGAGTAGTCATCATCAGTGCTTGGGTAGATGACCCACAGGCCGCTCTCGTCCACCGCAAAGTCGATGTCCGAGTGGCCGCGCCACTTCCAGGGCGTGGTGTCTTCATAGACCACGTCGTGCAGCAGAGTCCAAGCCGCCACGTAGCGCATCCTCAGGTCATACTTGATGATGTTCTTGGTGAAGGCCCGGTTGTAGTAGAAAGCACCGTTGTAGACCACGTGACCAGTGCCAATCCAGTTATATGGAAGCTTGTACAAGTTACTCCATCGGCCTGAAGACACAGAACCAGAGTTTTACTGTCCGAATCGGGCTATTCCTGATACCATATAAATGCTCTGAAAGATAACCCAGTGTGGCCTGACTCGACTTGTGTTCAAACATTACTTAACCTCCTGTCATGTAAAAGCTACACTTAAAAATTAATCACTAAATATATTTTACCTTATTAAACAAATAGCCTTTTCTTTATCCCAGCTGTATTAATGGGTTATTGGAATAAAAGGAGCGGAGAACCGAAGACTTAAAGGAATCCAGTTAAACCAAGGAATGGAGAAATGATAGAGTGGGAAACATAAGCACATGAATCCCTCTCGGTGTAAGACGCAGGGTGATTTAAAAGGCAAGGGCCTAGATTAATGCTCTCTGATTCACTGAGGACGAGCGCATGACCGCAGCTCATAGGAGTGTGTCCTCACAAGGTCGTTTCCGCATTAACCCCCTTCCCATATTTAGACAAAAGTCCCTGTGTAGTCTTCAGTTATAATATACAATCTGTTGTGGCTTATTCATCTGAAAAATCACTTTTTCCCCCCCACTAGTCAAACTAATCTTTGTAAAAGAGACATGCTTTCAAAATGTTTAATTTTTTCATTTATCAAAAAAAGAACTGGAAAAAATGGGAAGGTCATTGCGAGTTATTTCAAAAATAATATTTGGTTATAAAGTCTACATTTTGATATTAATACATGTTTTTTTGATATACAGAAACTAAACTATATAAATGTGTTTTTGCATCCTCAAAAGAATGGCTCACCTTGCTGGAAGTTCTCCAAGTTTCGGAATTCAACAAGGTTGTTGCCATAGTAATAGTTGGTGACATAGATCTTGGAGTCCTTGGCGACAGGGTCCTTCATCCAGGCTCCTTCATTCCGCCCGTAGCTGTGCTGTTTCTCTGGCAGCTCCACGGAGGCTATCGTGCCCTCGCAGTCCAAGTCCTTCACTGTCATTGGCCAGCACCGCAGATACACAGCATTAGTGGTTTGAGGGTAGGTGAACCTTTCAATAAAGCATTCATGGAACATGAGCTCACAGTAACAGTAAAGCAGAGTGGCCCAACCAGGTGGCATACCTGAGCGGTTAGGAATGACCCGACTGCTGTTATCGGAGTTGTCCAGCACCAATACTATGGTTGGCGCTGGTCTCTCGGGTCGGGCTGTGGTGGTCATGGTGGGGGACTCAGTGGTGCTGCTGGTTGTCGGTGTGGCTAGGGTTGTGGTGGTGGTCGTTGGCACCGCCTTACTGGCTTCAGTGGTCTCCACAGTGGCCTCGGAGCTCCTGTCGCTAGAGTGAGCCTCTCTGGAGTCGTAGGCCACATGGGCTCTGGCAGGGGCGTCTGTGGGATAGATACAGAGGCTACATCAGTAAATCTTTCCTTTGGTATTTCCCTCCGCCAAGCCACAACAGTATCTGAGATTACAGCCTCGATTCTCTAGCCAGGCATCAAATGAAATCCACCATTGATGAAGCGGACTTCCACATTGTGCCTACACTCCCCCCCTGCCCCCTCACCCCGTAACCCAGCATAGCCTCATTCTGTTTGTGCTCAGCATTCCATGGCTTCCTGGCATGCATCCAGAAAGTTCTGAATATTTCTCCAAGGACAATGGACAGATCCTGGGACCAAAGCCAGTGGGCTCCTTCAATCCTGTCCTCTGTCTACCTGTTTCGAGATCTGAGAAAAGCACGGTAAAGCTGGCTGCACCTAACCTGACCCTTCACAGGTCAGGCCGCACCTCCTCCAGTCTTCGCCCTGCAGTGTGCTGGCATGGAACTAGAAATGTGAATGGAACAGCTCAGGATAACAAGGAAGAGAACTGCAAACATGAGTGCATGACAGACCATCCTGTCTATGTCCCATATGATACTGCCATCAAATGAGAATATCTGCTAGCAATTTTACGTTTTATTTAACAGATACTTTTATCCAACATGACACACCATTGTGAAAGCTGGGTCAGATAGTTCATGCAGGTATTAGGGGTCAAGGCCTCAAAATTGAAACCAGTCCGGACCCTGGAATTTGAAACAATGACCTGATCACAGTCCACAATACAAATACTACAATGAGACACAAACTGATTATCCTGTATGTCTAGTAATGGTGTCTTCTTCAAATCTGATGGTGCGTAGAATCATTGTCCTTGACAATATTTGTCCATATATTTATTGGCTACGGTGGCCTCCAGAGAAGGCAAGAGTTTTTTAAGGAACCCATGATGAGGAATTTGACAGTTCATGGCTCCCATCTTACATAACTGCCAGAGCTAATTTGCCCTGGTCGCTGAGTCTCTCTTGCTCGCCTTATTTGTAATCAGACACTGGCTGCCCAGCAGATGTTCCAACGGATGGCATTTATTTTTTGAATGATGTCACTTTACTCTGCGATGATGAGTTGTATGCTGTTTCAAAGGTTTAACTGAATCAAAGGTAATAGTAAAGACCAGGGCTGTCGCTGGGGTTACAAGACATCGGGGACTCAGTCCAGAAACCTAATCTGTTTGAGGGTCATCATATGCGTCTCACACTCACTCTCTCTGAAGTTATGATGGCGATAGCACTAAAATGTCTTTAGGAGTCAGCCCAGGATGTATGAAATTCTCCACCTGAGAACATGATGGTTAGAACATCTGAGCTAAACAAATAATTCGGAGCACGTCCTGATTCTGATTTGGGGTTTAGCACCCAGCCTGTGATGTGTCTGGGTACGATAAGTTAGATTCCCAGTAAATGCTAATCACACCTTTTTCACTGCCTTGACCGGAAGTTTTTTCACTGGAATTTTGTTTTAAATTAAAACTTTGATTGATTTAGTCTGTATTGCAAAAGGATGACCATGCGACAAAAATTATAAAGATGTCTGTTTGAAAATAGTTGAGGAAACATGACTAATTTGTAAGTGTCAGCTTCCCACTGCAGAACAGTGTTAGGACTGGCCCTTCATTTCCTGGAATGTTCTCTCAGAACAGACAGGAAACTGTGCATCTTTCAGAATGGTTGGAGGAGGGGGGCTGCTCTTATGAAGCTTTGAAAACAAAGTTGACATTCTATTCGTGTCCACAAAGAACTGCGTTAAGGCGAACGCAGGAAGTCACTGGAAGTCTTCGCATGAAAATATGAGACTACATAATCTTCAGCCCGCCAAATGTTTTGTTTTCAAGAACAGTTTGTCTTAAACTCCTGTTAAATAAATTTCTGTACTGTCTATTATGAGCAGTACTTTGACATTGTTGTCTTCTAAAAACACAATTTCTTTTTTATGTTCATTTTACCTTTGCCTTCTAAAGAGCATTGAAATCCATCCTGTTTTTCCATAGATTGAGATTCTTTCCCAGTGTGTCATGCACTGCAGGATTTAGGCTATAGCCCAGGACTTTGAAAAGCATCCAGTGTCTCTAGTCATTTAGTATCACCCAAACCACAAGAGACCCGCATGGCCGAGTGTACTTTCCAAAGTCATGCTACCATGGTGACAGAGTTCCTTGCAAGGTGTTGACAGTGGGACGTGTTCAAGGAAGTTCAGGGAGGCCAAAGCAAATACGGCTGTGGGTGTGGGGGCACTGAAATTCCATGAGAAGGTTGGCATGAGCCAAGGAGATACTGAATCACAGGATGTTGTGGGAATTGTTTTTGTGATGGAGTTGTATCCATCTAGTTTAGATAATCATATACGCAGTGCATGGTCTCTGTAAGCCTAGACGTCTGTCCCAGATATGGCAGGACGCAAGTCATGAGGACATGCAGTACAAAATACTTGGAAACCATAGTGCCTGGAGGAAATGGCGATAACCATAGGATGAACATGCAAAGTCCACACACATGCACAACCAAGCTGATGGCC
>JABFDZ020000044.1:3451956-3483898 GCA_019775955.2 Pollimyrus isidori | reverse complement strand
AGCGACCACCCGCTACTGACCATCGTGTCCTCCCCCCACCCCATGCCACCCCCCCACGCCATCCCCCCCAGCGCATCCCCCCCAGCGCCCCCCCCCCAGGGCGTCCCCCCCCGGGCATCCCCTCCAGGGCATCCCCTCCAGGGCGTCCTCCCCAGGGCGTCCCATCCAGGGCGTCCCCCCCAGGGCGTCCCCTCCAGGGCGTCCCCCCCAGGGCGTCCCATCCAGGGCATCCCCTCCAGGGCGTCCCCCCCAGGGTGTCCCATCCAGGGCGTCCCCTCCAGGGTGTCCCCTACTCACTCTCTGTTCTTCTGGGCTGATGCTGGATAAGCAGTAAATGGGTGATGTTACATGCACCCTTCAAGATACATTTGGCCCAATTATAGCCTGGAAATAACCGGATGAGATCATTTTTGGATTTTATCATTCCTCAGGTTCATGGTGGTGGCTCCTCTGGGGTGACCCTGGGTGCTCGGTGGGGGTGGGGGGGGGTGCGTTTGTCTCTGCCTGTGCCTCTTCCAGGCTCCCCGGAAATTAAGTTCAGATGTCAGGAGTTCAACTGATTTATAATGGCAAGCACGGCATAATTAAGCAGTCAGTGTGGCACAGGGGGTGGGGGGGCATCAGTGGGTCAGGCTTGGCTGGGAAAGACGAATGGCCTCGCTGGCAATGATGACCTTTCCTGCGATGGCGTCGCTTCCAATCACCGCCGGGCGGATGTAGAGGAGCTGGGGAGGCCCCTGCAGGCTCCACGCCTCGGCCCACTCCGCCTCTCGCTCTTGTACTTTTCTTCACAATTGTTTATCCGTTCTCTCCTCCTCCTTCATCTCTTCTTTTTCAACCACGAACTGAAATAATTGATCCGACAGGAAGCCGGCCGACCTCGTTTGACAGGGGAGACGGGGGAGATCGAGCGGATATATTGGCTGGAATGAACCATTAAGGAGTCGGAGATCCTGGGGGGGGGGAGGTGGAGCTCCTCCAGGAAGGCAGGGCCATTGATTTGCCCATAACCCCGCCCCCCAGCCCTCCTACGTTTGTGCCCCCAGCTGCTTGCGGGTGGATCGGCGCAGAGTTGCGGCGATCGTTAAAAAGCCTGCTAAACACACGAGTAATAGGCAGGGCCTGGTGCCGTTAATTAGCTTACAAGCCGAAGCGCATCTCTGTGATCAGCAAGCCACGAACGCGATCGCCGCTTAAATCACACGCCGTACAAAAAGATGGGAGCATGGACACCTGCCTTGGAGGGTGGAGGGGCATGACAGGGGCCGTATTTCATCACAGAGGGGCCAACCTTATCATTACCCAATCATGTGTTTTGAATTTGTGAGCGACGGGGGGGGGAGGGGCACTCTGGGGGCCAATCAGCTTTCAGCTGGAGCTACTGCCTCAGTAAAGACTCAGCGTGTTTTTGTAAACGTGGGCAGGACGGCCTGACAGCTCCTCGCTCGTACGTTAACCTGTGAGGGTTACGTTATTAGTGCTAACCTCCCTGAACCCCATAGGGGGCGTCGCCCAGGAGTGTGGCGGCGTCTCCGTGCTGCGAGTCGCGGGTGGCGTGACGGGCGCCGGCGTGGTGCCATGGCTCCACTCTCCCTGCCGCGTGTTCTCTACAAAGGCGACATCGGCACGCGTTTTGGGGGCTGTTTTCGCGTCCCCGGGCATATCAAAAACACGCTCGTTGGCGAGGGTGTCAGCCGCAGCTCTGCTCCTGGCAGCGGCTGACAGCACCATTGGGGGGGGGGGGCGCCACCTCATTTCTGACAGCTGCTGGTGCAGCTGGCGGGCGCGGGGTGGGCGGGGCGTTTGGGAAGCCCACCGCCGTCTGATGGGGCGCCACATCCAAACAGCCCTCACCGCGCCCCCGCAGACGTGCCACCATACTAATGACGTGTCAGTCATCCAGCAACGTCGTGGAAAGCCAGGCGGGACTCTCCCGGATGGTAGTGTGCCACTGATCCCCACACACCCCCCCCCAAACACCCTCCCCCATATCGGAAAACGTGATTAGAGGGTGAACACGGGGAAGTGCATAAAAGTAATGAAAACATTATAACAACACAGAATGAGCGAGCGTGTGCGTGTCCTTGCGTGTGTCAGAAAGGGTTGGGGACGAACTGGTCCAGCCAATCGGAGTGGGCGCTCGCCACCTGAGCAACGGGCAGCCGTGAGTCTGTGAGGCGGCGCGAAAGAAATGGCGCCAGCAGGGGTCGTGTAAGCACAGCAGAAGAGGAGGCTTTTTGCCAGCTGACAGGGACACCGCCCTGCACAGAATCACCCCCTCCCACCACCACAAACAGCACTCGTATCTGTTTGTGGCCGATTCGCTTTGTTGAGTTTTTAGCTTCGCTCTGGTGAGGTAGGGGGCTCACTGACATTGCCCCTGACATTTACATTGTTGAGCATGTCGTATGAGGCAGTGGGGGGTGAGGGTATTTTCACTGGAACCCACCTTAGAATAGTACCTTAGATTTATGCAAAACCTGGCCTTCTGTACAACAGGAAAGACGGCTGTTTCTTTTCTTGTATCCAAAACCGTGTTGTTATACGTAGCTGGGTTATTGATTGAATACAAAATCAAATTCAAAAGGCAATTCAGGATATTTATACAAAATTGAAAATCCATAACTCGGTGTTTATATGAAACTGGAGCTTACAGAGAAGCTGGAAAAAAGTGTACATTTGTATATAATAGTCTGACCTGATCACAATGGAAAGGACAGTGATTGAGCAGATGTTTATCGTGTGGTGTTGTCAGAATGGTACCAATGCACTGCACACAAAAACAACAAATGCTAATTCAAACTGTACATCCACGGTAAAATTCCAGGGCTTTGTGTGAAATGGCGTTTCATTGCGTAGCCTTTTGGGTGCCTGTGATTCCATTTTTGACAGATGTGAACTGGTATGATTATATATACATAAATAGATAATATGGACGTGCGGACTACATTATGTACAAATACAATGAATGGAAGAAACAGAAGACAACTGCCCTTTAGGTTGATGCAAGGACATCTCTACACTGGGTATATTCATCTAGGCAGCCACACGGCAGAGATGGAAACCGGTGGGATCCTTTTAATTTCAGAATCTAAATTCAGCGAGTGTGTACTGCCAAATGTCAGCAGTATCCAGAAGCACACTCTACAATTGCATCACCTCCGTGGCTCTCTTGGGGAAAATATATCCCCTTCATAGCTTGTTGAAGAGTAATTTTCATTTCTTTAGTGCTTTAGGACAGGAGAGCCGTCTTCTTTGTTCATTTTTAAATCATTGGGTTTTGTAATGCAGGAAGTGAACCTAAAAGAAATTCTTCATCTGCAAATTGTGTGAGAGGTCAAGCTGCTTCAGCAGACTGAATAGATCTGAAAATTCATCAAGGATGCAACCAAATTCTCTTTCGGCTGTCGTCAGTTTAAATGATCCTGACTCTGGGGATGCGGGAATGTGAATGTTTGCTGCCGGAAGGTCTGTTCCAGTAATTGGTCTTAATTGTCACTAATACGAGTAAATCCCCCTGCAAGAGGTCGGGTCAGTTCGGCGGGAGGGATACGTTTGTCATCGATGTGACAGCGGCAAATTGAAAACCTTTGGCTGGGTATCGCGGGCCAATTTGTCACTGCGGGTCCCCTTCCTGGTGTCTCCCTGCTCGCCACATATGTGTAATTACAGTAAGAGGTGCTACGAGCATTAATTAGCCAGAGGATCGCTTTGGAAAACCCTAGACCCATGGTGGATAGCAGAAGAGTATACTGGGGCATTGCCACCGAGACGCTGACTGCTGCTGAAAGCTGATTGGCCTATCTCCTGTCATTCACTGATTCAAAACACATCATTGGCTAAAGTTAAGGTTGTCCTCTCTGTATGAATTATGGCCCCTCTTATGCCCCCCACCCCCCTACAATTGTCCCAGATGGTGGGTCAGATCACGGCATTGGGAACACACCTGCACATCCCTGATTCCTGTGCCATGCAATGCTAGGTCTAAACAGACATCATTCCGATTGTGAGTTGAAGAGACGTAGGTTGGGGAAGGGGAGGAACTTTGTTGTTTCTGTCACTTTGAGACCACTGGCCTGGTGTAGTGACTGCTTGTGGGAAGCAGAGGACCCAAAAAACGTCTGGGACCCCCCCCCCCCCCCCACAAATGTGTGGTTTGCGTGGCGGTAAATAGTACTGCTGTCCACAAAGTACTCACAAAGCTCAGAATGGAACTTCAAGTTTCTTCTTGTTCCAAAAAATCCAGCAAATTCCAGGATAAATGGACCCCGCTGGTCCAGGTCTGTGGCACCCTGCTGACTGTGCTTTCAGATTTGTATCTCACTCCGTTAAGTGAAACCTTGGTCAAAGCTAAACCAGAAAAATCAGTTTAACCCCCTCAAAAAATACATTTTCAACTATGTTAACTAAGTAAATTATCAATAAATAATCAGTACATGTTTAATTAATGCATTGTAATGGGGAATCTGTGTGATTAGTAACATATTCATGTTCAGGTTGTTTACCACTTAGCTCTGCATGATAAATATGAGATGAGCAACTTCTAAATTATTGATTGGTCACGATGTTTAAAATTCGCGCAGTGCTGAGAAATTCCATTCCAGGAAAGGTTGGTCGGGAATCCTCACCAGGCTACCAATTTTGTTCTCAACCTCAGAAGACTCAACAGCAGGATGAGCTGTTGTGTGTCTGTGTGTATGTATGCGTGTCTGCGTTAAAGAGAGAGAAGGGGAGGTGTTGTCTGAGGCATTGTGGGTAGCTTTCTGTCCATGGGCTCTGTTGAGGTTTACAAGATACCCACCTGCACTATGATAACCCAAGGCTTTGACATATGCCAACAGGCACTGGATGTTTGATGGAACAGATTTTTATTGGACCTTTACCTCTCCATCAACCCATCCAACTTCCAAAACTGCTCTCACAACACTAAGGCTGGGGGCACCAAGGACGGAATGCCAGCCTGGGGCAGGGCACACACACACACGATGGCAGACATTCGGCACTACAGAATCACCAGTTCACCTCACTGCGAGAGGAACCTGGAGTACATAGGGAAAAGAGGAACCCGGAGTGAATGGAGGAGAAGAGGAACCTAGAGTGGACGGAGAAAAGAGGAACCTGGAGTGGATGGAGAAAACAGGAACAAGGAGAACAGCCACAGAAACACGAGGAGATCATCTGTCATCTGCTCCTTACAGCACATGAGAACATACTGCAAAAAAACACATTACCCTGTGAGGTAGATCCACTGGTGACATGCGGTATCAATACCCTATGTAAAAGTTTATGGTTCCAGATTTCCCATATAGCAGCATGAGTTTGAGGAACAGGGTCCTCTACATCAGCACCCATCAGCACGTGCCTTTTTTTGGGGAGAGCACCACATGTGCACAGTATGTTCTGTCAACACCAGCTCCACAAAGCTTGATAGCCTGTCACATGCCCCCCCCCCCCTCAGTGGGATATAGTCCAAGGCCCTTTAATTCTGATTATAAATCATCCAGAACATACAAATGAAGATAAGCTGGTAAGCCCAAGCTCTGATGGTGTCTGGGTTCCAATCAACAGAACCTCCTTCCCTTCCTCCATTTCTCAGTCACCCCATCCCTCTGCCCTGTCCGCTCCTCCTTTTCTACCATCAGTACCCCCCAGGGGGTCAGTTCCCTCATTTCTCCGGCGCATTGCTGGTTCTCCCCCTCTGGTCCTTCGCCCCTGCGAGCCGGATCCTTCCGGCGGTCCGCAGACTGTCAGCGGAGCCTTGGAAACACAGAGCAGGCGAGGCCTCTGATTGGCTCCCACGAGATGGGGCCACGTTGGGTCTCCCGAGAGAGTCCCAGAACCTTCAGGCACATTCAGAGTTCTCAAAAAATGTCCCCACCAGCATACTTTGCTCCCTGTCCTGTTTTCCCAAACAAAGGCCCCTTTGACACGATCACACGTCCCTATTAGCACGTCATAAAGAGCTCTGGCGATGGATAAGCTCAGTTATTTTAAGGCGGATGCGGCGCCAGGCCACAGGTTCTGCTTCCTTGTAATTATTTGCATAGGATGGCGCAGAGAGCGCTGACATTGCTCATTAAAATCAGGCAGATACTTTAGAGGTCTATTACCAGCTCATAAAGCGGACGATGGCGAGGCGGGGCGGAGCCGCAAGGAGAAAAACAAACATTAGTTGTTCTACAAAGAACCCTGGTGCGACGGTACTCTGCAGGAATGTGATGGTGGCAGCCAGTTCCAGCTGTACTGCCCGGATGGCGAGTGAGCCATTGATCAAAGCGGAGAAGGAAAACCTGAAGAAGGACGTCAATGGGAAATGCTTGGGGTGGTGGTTCATGGCTGGTATTCTTGGGGGCCCCAATAGCGTGCAGCTGCACACATAAGGTTAAGTGTGATGCCCTCTCCTCCACACAGGGATACAGTGAGCCTACAAGCACAGACCTTGGATTGGACACAGTGAATGTGTGACCATGTTGCATCCCCACATACAGAAGTGTGTTTAAGGGTTCAGCCAGTGCCCTTTGAGATGGGAGGCCACAGTGCTGCCCATGGAACCACTACCCACATTTGGGAAGTGCACCCAGAAGTCACCCAGATTAACAGAAATCAACCGCCTTGGTTTGCAATGCAGACTACAGAAAATATACTTTGGTGCCATCAATGAAACAAAAGCAAGTGTAGCGGTTATGAAGAGATTACGAAGGCATTCTTCCACCATTTATTTTCCTATTTCGTTCGACTCCTCTTCAAACCTTCACAGGAGAATTGGATGGCAGAGGCTTCTCTGAGGGTCCAGCCATCTCCCAGCATTAGATTAACTAAAATGGATGTTTGAAGAAAGTGCCGTTACCAGGACATTGCTGGGGAACATCTGGTACTAAATGAAAAAGCCCCAACTTGGCCAAGGAGATACGACAGGCCTTCCAGGCTTCTTTGTGTAATAAACTCGAAGACGTCCGTGTCCAGGAGTGGCCATTGGGTGACATTTTTGTCTGCATGCTTCTGCTTATTCTGGACGGGACAGGAAACTGTACAGCTGCCACAGCACGAGGATTCGTGTGCAGTGAAGGACAGACGGCTCAACATGAGCTTTCTGGAGATATTTGTCACCGAGTGCCTCTCTTATCAGCGTATGGCCAGTGCACCAGGTGAACAAGGTAAACACCTCACATGGGTTGCCGGCATGATCCCACTCTCTCTCCGCTTCACACGCTCTGTTTAATCACCGCACCACGAGTAAATGTTGGGTAAGATTACAAATGGTAATGAAGGCTCCCACTATGACGCTGTCCGAGAAATGTGCGGAATGATATGTATTCTGTGTGACCCATGCTACCCCGTTGAAGCCAGTCGCATCTCCACATACCTTGCCCCCCCCGACAGTGAAATGTGGGGTAATCCCACATTCCTCACCCCTCTCTCACCCATAGTAGGGGCCCCCTCCACTTTTCAGTCATTTGTATTACATGTTTAACTCTCTTCTATATTATATCTCCCCATATTTTACTAGGGCATTTTACACAGAGCTCCTTGCTCCCCACCAAACCCACAGCATTTCATATTGTAGATCCCTCATCTTTCAGTCTCTGTGCTTTTGAGGTACCATCCTTCACAAGTTCCCCTTCCCAGTGCTACTCCTGACTGTCCGTGGCACCAGGGAGGGGGTCCGAACGTACTGCTATCCAGCATCTAACAGAACCGTATTTCATTTATCATAAAAAACAGCCTGCGATGTGGCGCGACGCTTCGCTCCTAAATCACAATCTCATTTTTCACTGTCGGATTTTATATGTGGCTTTTTCCCCGATGTTTTTGCCACGTGTTCCTGGAGGAGCGATGCTTTTTTTTTAGTTTAAGGATGCTGCCGTAAATGAGTTTGCCTTGGAGATGCAGGGAGCCTCCACTCACATCATACATGGGGTGAAAAGGCCAGATACTGCCAGTCTGCTTAAACCAACACGTGTCTTTAGGCGAGGTGACATTTATTCACTGTATGGCATGTAATCATGTGGCCTCTCCGTCGCAGCGACTTACTTATTAATTTCTAGACGTATACAGGCACTTAACCTTCCTACGGTTAGGTTGTTAAGCGAATTGGTCGATAAGCCAGGAATCGCCCCTTACCGACACTAAAAAGCACATTATACTGGTAGTGGGTTTGTGTCAATCATCTTTAAGATATGGTTTTAATGTTACCTTTACACCATTTAGGCCTATAACATTTTTAGTATACAATTGTACCTCGGTTCTCGAACTTAATCCGTTCCGGACTCCGGATTGAATCCTAAAAAGTTCTGAACGCATTTTCCCCATAATAAATAATGGAAAACCAATTAATTGGTTCCAGGCCCCCCAAAATTATACCTAAATAGGTTTTTTTAGCCTTTAAACAAAAAATGAACATGATAAAACAAGAAGAGCATTTTGTTTCTAAATGGCTTCCAAAACGATAAAGATCTTATCCCAACATTACCCCTATCCTGCCCCAATCGTGCTCTTTCCGTGTGCCATGCCGCCTCGTTAACCTCGTGTGGGATTCCCATGTGATCAGCTGTTTCTGGTTGTTGTCATTAGTCCTCGTATTATGTCCGCGTTTCAGTTTGTGTCCCCAGTCCGGTCATTGGATGACTTGCTTACAACGCATTCTGATCTTGACTCAATGCATTACGGTTAGATGCATTGCGACCTCTCACCCGGCTGCACAAACTGAAACCGCCTCTGTGACGACACACATTTGCCCTTATTGGCTGAAGAGTTTAGTCATACGCATGACGTTTATATGCCAGGCAGTTCCGATGAATTATTTGCTACAGCAGTGAGAACTGGATTTCAGTTAATTTACCTGATAAAATAAAGTTTAAATAAATTACATAAATGCTCTAACTCTACAGGCAAGTCAGTGGTTATTTTATTGTTAGTTACTGTAATGTTGCACTGCTTTATTTGGTTAATAGTCCAAACTCCAGACTGTGAAAAAGGCATTCAAGTAAGAATTGCATTGTAGTATGACTCATTTCTTGGCAGTCAGCGTTCACAGTTCGACTTCTGATATTCAGATCGAGTTCTTGGTCAAACTGGTTTGGTCGATTTTCAAGAAATTCGCGTTCTAGTGAGTTCGAGAACCGAGGTACCACTGTATTTACACTGTAAACAGGGATGCAAATAACTGGTACGCAAGCACGCGTTCACATTTGAAGCCGTACATGCGGCAATCGATGTTGTAACGGTGCAGATGTGGTATTTATTTTATGTAGGTACATTTGCGCTAATATGACAAATTGTCGCGCATTTTAACCGTTATATGCTAATTCGTACTTCATTCGTGGTATAAAAGTTAAAATGCACGGTCATTTCTTGTCCTAGCATCACAAATGCACATAAAATAAGTGCGCATTTACACTTTTACAACCATCTTTTGCTGCATGTATTGCTTTCAGTGAATGCGTATTTCCCTACCAATTATCCCCTGCTTATAATGTAGTGTACCGTATAGTGTAATGAACAGAACAGAGGAAATCTGCTCTAAGATACATTAGTAAATACGGTACTCGGAGTCGTCTGTGTCCAGGAGTGGTTATTCTGAATGAAGAAATCGTCTAAAGGAAAGTTTAACGTGATAACTTTGTTTTAATTCGCATAATTGCTTGACGCCGGCCTATGTTTCCGTACAGTGTATGATACCGGCAGGTCGGAGAGCTTGTCGTAGGTCCGGAGGGGGGGGGGGGGGCTGTTAAACAGGTAGATCGTTAAGTGAAGAGTATCTAGTAGATACTATCGGTACCATAATAGACGCGCCCTTCACTGCGATCCATAGGCTACTGCTTTCGATACTAATTGGGCAGTATAGGATCTGCATTGCCTTTATCTCCAGAGTGAGTGTTTTTCATTACGGAAAGCTGTCATTATTTTCCGCTGTGTGACAGTGACATTTTGCCGCGGGAGATGCCAGAGACGCGCCGCGGGAGCACAGCCATAGTCAAACCGTGCCTCCGGTACCGGTACCAGAGCGGTACAATACGACGAGAAAAGCGCCTTTTAAAATTCATGCCACCTTTCTTTTATGTGCCTTGTTCTTTTCTGGGGGACTGAAATGGACAGGGGCATGGGGACCCTGAATGCTTCAGTGTCGCGTCTTCTAGGTACCTTCCTAAATGGCATTTTGACTGAATTCAGCTGGACCGACTGACACTGGTGCCATAACGAAATTAAGCACACATTTCCCTGCTTAAAGGAGAATGTCCCCTCTGAACAATGTATTTTATGACCGGGCTCCTGGGACAAGCGCCAGACGCAATCAACGTTTTCGCGTGGAAAGAAAAGAGCTTTGTTTGTTTAGTCACAATTTCTGTTCAGTTATGGGTGCCTCTGCCTATGGGTGCCAGAGTGCCTCTGGTCCTAATGATTTGGAAAGGTTTAACTTTGTTCTGGTTCATATTTGGAGACACGGGGTTTGGTGAAACAGCACACAGGAAGTCCGCTGTTAGACTTGGATTGTCCTCTCTTTCTGAGCGGGTGGGAATGGGCCTTCTCTTGTCTATTGAGAAGTGGACTTTGCTGCAGGTCATCATCACTGGTCCACCCTGATGACCCCAAGCTACTCAGTTTGTGTTGTTCCATTCTAAACCAGGCTGGGCTCATTCACTCACATGCCGTGGATAATTTACAGACCCTGGAGGAAAACCACGCACGACACAAGGAGACCACATAGGCTGCAGACACACAGAGCAGAGGCAGGGTTGGAACCTCTGACCCCGGAGGCAGGTGGCATCAGCTATGGCTCAGTTTGTGGACCTTGTCACACAGTGATGACACATTTGACCATTCCTGTCTTTTATCAAGAAAAACATAATGAAAAAATGTCTCATCTGTCTACCTATCTATCCATCCAAATTCCAGCCATTTATCCTGGTCAGGATCACAGGAACTTTATTTATACGGTTACAAAATAACACTCTGAACCTTTGTATGCCCCCCTCACACAAACGTGAGGCATTTTTGGTAATAAAGCTCAGTATGATTATACATGTGCTACATGTTCTGTGAACAAACACAAGAAGCTCCAAAGGCATATTATTAACTCTTTAATATTTTTTTTACAGAACTGAAGACTAAAGTACATCGAATGAGGGAACTGTACAAGAATGTGCAGAAAGAACAAAAACATGAAAAGAGCTCGGCCAAGGAGGGGGTGACACGGCATCCCGAAGAACAGCGCAGTGCCGCCCCGCCCCCCCACTCTGCGGACCGGGGGGCGGAGCTATCAAAAGCGAGGAGATTCGCCCAGTGGGGTCGTTCATACGTCCCCTCGGCCCGTCCATTGTAAGTGTCCAATGATATTTTTTTGAGGAGAAATCCCTGATTTGTCATACAAAATGGAATAAAGGAAAAGCGACGCTTTGAGTGGGGATGCCAGTGTGTCCGTCATGGACGTGGGGGTGGCGATGTGGGGGTGCCGTCCACGTCCAGGCGCCTTTCCCAAGCACGCCTCCCCTTTCTCTGACTTAAAGATATGGATCTTGTTAAAAATGTTACCGTTTCGGTCTTCAGTGCATCGTAGCCACATCCAGCGACATGTGGGCTGAGGTAAGAAGATCAGCTGGGTGCGTCAAGTCACCGTTTTACGGCACCTGAAGGAGGTGCACTCACGCTGGCATCCAGGACTGCGCTGCTCCCCTCCTGACTACAGTGAGGTATGAGATTGTGACTGGGTGGCAGTGGCCTCCTCTCTCCATCCTGCGTGCCCCCTGGAGGAATCTCTCCACAAATACGAGTCACTGAGAAATCTGAGTGACTGGGAACAGCCTTACTACAGAGACACCCCCCCCCCCCCCAGCAGGCCACACACAGATACCAAGGTCAGAGTCACTGGTGTTTCCTCTCTTGGGGGGGGGCAGTAAAAACACAGCGTTAAAAATTCATCTATTAAAAATCTGTCTGTCCACCCACCTCTACACTGGCCTGACTTTTTGTTTTGTCTATAATCTCCGTGACTGATTTTTTTTCTTTTGCATTTACCGTCTTCATTTTAATTATAAATTTTATGGCATAAATAAGAATATTTTTTAACATAATAAATTACAGGTTATGCTACCACACTGACATCTGGCTGCCATTAGGGGGTGCTCTCTCTCCTTTCAAATCCCCAGGGAAGGTGGGGTCCGTAAGCCAGGGGTTGTGAGTGTCCGCTGAATCTGGATGCCTGGGGGTGGGATCTTCCCACAGAGAGGGGGCAGAGCTCTTTAGCTCCAAACACAGCTTTCTAGATGTTGTATCCAAGTCAGGGGGGGGGGGGGCAGACACAATCCCGTGGGGGGTTGGGTTGGGATGCAAAACGCAGCGATAGCATCGGAATGGGTACCCTGGACACGCGGAAAGCCACGGTGAGTAAGGCACACGGTGGTCTCGGGGTCACGGCCTGCATCACGCGTGTCACATGCTCTCCTTCCCTCAATGGTGTCCTCCCTCGTGTCAATGCCCGCCTGCCCCCCCCAAGCGTGAGGACGCCCTCCCACTTTCCGAACTGTAAACATGGCAAGAACAAACAGAGAGGTGTGACGGAACAGGAGGCCAGTTTCCCGTAGCTTTCTGGGAGATAAAGCAGGATGTGAAGCACATGGCAGCAGCTCAGTAAGGCCCCTATGTCACTTGCCCCCCCCCTCCCTCCGCCCCCCCCATTTCAGTGCCTCATGTGGAGGGGTGGGGGGTGTGGGGGGGCAGGCTGTGGCATCAGAAGAGGCTGGTGAGGGTGGTCTGTGAGGGACTGCGGCACTCGTGTACGTCCAGGGGCCCGGCGGTCAGCACGGGGGTGACGGTGGGCATGGTGGGATTGGTGAGATCGGTGAGGGTGGTGGGGGTGCTGGATGGGCTCATGGAGGCGTTGGAGATCTCTGAGGCGGGTCCCGATGGGGTGCCCCCCTGCAGGGCCGACCCGTCCGACACTTTGTCCACCCCCGAGCTTTCCTGCCGCAGAAGGTTCCTCCGGAATTTGGCGCGGGCGTTCTGGAACCAGACCTGTGGGGACCAATCAGGAGGGAGCACAGCTCAGGACATGTACACGGGGGCTGAAGGGGGATGGGGGCTGGGAGGGGGGTCACAGGCTACTGCAGTTCATCAAAGCAAAACGACTTCTTTGTTCCCCGTTCTGTTAATTAGGGCTGAGGGCTTTTCCCCCACTCCTCCTGATTTCGGTTCACGGGCCTCCTCCGCTGCCCTCACTCCTCCCTCTCCTCTGCCCTCACTCCTCCCTCTCTCGCACCACCGAGCACGCCATGCACCGCTGTCCCCGTGAGCTGCCCTGCTCATGGCGGCTGCCGCCCGAATGATGCTGCTACCTGCTCTTTCGTCTCAGTTTGCTTCTCATTTTTATTTGAACTCAGTTCCTGTCATTCACGCCCCGTCTCCTGGTGGGGGATTGGGAGGGGCGATAGGGAGGGCGGTTGGCACTGATTGGGTGGTGCACCTGGGGGAGGCGGGGCTCTCACCTGCAGCACGCGCTTGGTCAGGCCCGTCTTCTGCGCCAGCTGTTTCAGGTCCTTGGCGTCAGGGTTGTGGTTGATGGCGAAGTAGGACTTCATGGTGCGCAGCTGGTGGTGCTTGAAGGACGTCCTCATGCGTTTGGTCTTCTGGCTGGAGCTGTACTGGGAGTCCCGGTCCAGCAGGTCCCCGTCGTTTTCATTGCAGCTCAGGGCTGGGGGGCCACACAGAAAGACAGGGCCTTCATATGGGCTCTTACCTCCTTTTACATGAATGTTTATTTTTCATCATTGTTATTTATTAGTTTCGCAGGGTTTATTAAAGCGTTCCGTTCCCCCAAAGTGGCCTGTGGACCTTAAAGGACCAAGAGCCAGGCCCCGTGTGACAGTAGCAGCGACGTATGCGGGAGACGGAATGTCGGCTGTCCTGTGTTCATCATATATGTGACTTCAGCATATGACATCTTGGGTGTTGTTTTAAACATTGAGGCCATCATGTAATCAGAGAACCATCAACTGATTACTAATTAATGATAATATTTAAATGATTATATAATATTTAACATTTATGTTTGTAGCCAAGAAAAACGTTGACATTTTATACTATGGGGAGCAACTACTGTTGCCAATTAAATGTTATTATTTAGATATTAACTTTTCTCTCTTGTTTGTCATTTTTCAGAAGGGTATCTTACTTGTTTCGGCACCTGATCTGTTAGACACGCCGACAACCGCCTCATCGCGGTTTGTCACGGTTCAGTTCAGAGTACTCAGGCTGACTAGAACGTCGTTTTCCACTGTCACTCTCTGCCTCGTTTTCAATCGTAATGTAGCTTTGGAATAAATAAAAAAATTGAAAACTCCTGAAATAATTTTACTTGTGCCCGAAAGAACTGCAAAGACACTTTAAAGGACAGGAAGTGATAAAACAGTATTTATACAGTATGAAGTGTTCCGCGATGTGGTGTGTTTAGGAGGCTGGGGGTTATATAAATGTCAGTTAAGGACAGATTATCGCACTGCGGCTGTCCCGGGGACTGAAATAAACCTGGAAATCAAGGCCATGCCTAAAAGCTGCATGACACGTCAGCCAGGTGCCGCTCGCAGGAAGCGCATATCGGAAACGCGTCGGGCTGGTGAAATAAGCCGAGATCGGCCCACGCTGCCCACCGGGGCCGCTTTCCGGAGCGGAACGGGAGCGCACCGTCTGTCTGTCTGTCTGTCGGACGGGCATACATTTGGTAATTAGCGGATGTCTCCCCATCCCCCCTCGCCGGCTTTGCCATGTAGTAACCAGTTTCAGGGATCTTTTACTCCAAACCCGAGTGGGCTGTGATGAGGCGGCAGATGGTCTGGGGTGAGCGGCTGCTTTTACCTGGACACCTGCTTACAGCGGGCCGGCGTTAAAAGAAACAACGATCCACCGTCGTGACAAAAACAGGTGACAAAGTTAACTCACAAAATGAAACTTTCAGGAATAAACTAATACTATTCTCCAAATAGTTAAGGATATGATATATTGTATGTATTATATAATGCTGTAGATATAATTAAGTGTGTGTTTGCGTAAATTTATGTATATGTCAGTGTTTTTTTTTTCGTTTTATGCTTTCCTGGTAAATCACTTTTTTGTTCTGAAAAAGGAGACTTCAGGGACTCGGAGGAGGAGCTGAAATAATTAGAGGATAAACGGAAACAAATACGTTTCGCCTGAATTCCAGGGATGTTTGGTACCACAAGACGCACTGAAACATTTTTTCCCGCCGAACAGTTTCTTGGCAGGGATTTAAGTGTTGCTGGATGTGTAACAGTTCAAAAATATTTTCTGTGAAAAAGAAAAATATTATTGATTCACAATTCACAAAGCAACACTCTTCAGTAATTACCCTGCAATTTTCTCAACGCTACAGTTGTAAACAATCACAAACAATATTAGGCCAATGTTGCCACAGGAGTGCCGTGGTCAAATCAATTCACACTTTTTTTTTTTATAAATATACCTTTAGCAACGCTGCATTTTAAAATACGTGCATTTTACACAACATTATTTCCCTTCGTGTCTATGTGGAAGTTTTTCTTTTTATTGACAAATTATGCGCATACAGACTAATTTCCCTGTTATTGAGATTCCACGCAACACATCCTTATGTGCGAAATCATAATTGAATATGCTCACTGGAAGCATGAAAATTTACAGATTATACCACGCACAATGGTCATATCTCTCATTCAACTACCCAAAGAACAAGTAAATAAAAGGAAATATCTTTTCATGTCAAATTTCGATGTTGTTGCTGTCGAGACGCGTCTATCCATTTTACCCCCTCAAGAGGGCAGCAGAGTTCCAAACCATGCTTAATGTTACCCATTGCGCTTTACAACTTTTACTCAAATAACAATAGCGACCGCAAAAATGCAATCGTATATAACAAATGCTACGCGAACGATCACCTATAATTGCAAATTGTAATATTTTCTTTAATACACAGTTAATTAGTCACTAACCTCCTTAAAATGACATTATTATTTCCAACACAATTTACAGAGCCATTCGTACTCACGACACTCCAGATCTGTTGAAAATATTTAAACAATCAATTTCATTAGGGAGTATTTTGTTATTTTATAACATATTTTATAATATAATTGCATATTTAAATGTAGTGGAAGAAAATGCATTCGAGGCAGTGCACAGTCCCTAACCACAACTAGAGAAGGTTCATTTTCTCCCAAATCAGTGTCAGTCGTATGATTAAACACGGGATGCTGAAATTGCCAGGAAATGTGGAACAAATATCCCAGATCCGACATGAAGTCAATATATGTTATCTGTCGTAAATATGGCTTTGGTAAATTCTTCATTGAGCGCTGAGCACCAAACACGACTAAACAGGAAACCACAGAAGACACACCTTAATCTTCTCTGAATCTTGAAAGAGACCATCACTATCGCCCGCAAACCGTTTCAATATTTAATTAATTAACTTCGCTAAACCGCCATTGTTTTAAACGTATACTACACGCTCTGGACAGAGAAAATAAATTCAAGTGTTAAGGAGGAAATGTATTACGAAAAAAAAATCACATTTAGAAAATAATCAAACGTTACTCAATAAACTATAATGATCGATCTTACAAAATAAAAGTTTAGGCTCCAAAAAATTAGTAATGCATTTAAGGGCTTTCTGGTTGGTGGGATAGATGGATACTGGCTTACTGTTCAAATATTTTGATATTTTGTGCGAGGCAATTGTTGTTAAATTTAGAGATTATAAAGTCATTTAAGCGGAAAAAGTCAAACAAATTTTTAAATAATGGAGTACGTTAGGCTACTTCATTTTGTTTTGTTTTGCTTCTGTTTGTTTAATTTCGTACTCGCTAATTTTAAGGCAGTGTAAATATTTTCGATGAAGCAAGAACTTGCATATATTTTTGCATATTTTTTAACTAGTCGCGAGTGGCTCGTGAGCTAGCAGATGCTCTAACTAATTCTGCCTGTATTATTCAAATTGTCTTTAATGGGACTGGAGGGTTCGTTAATGGAATTGAGATGAAGGAAACAATGTGCTACTTGAAGCCGCAATACAGGGCACTTCATAAAAGGGAGCCGGCGGTAATTTTATGGCGATATGATATGAAACTGATGCTTTCCTGTCGCAGACTTCTGATTGCCTTAAATCAGATTATTTTAAATCATTACGCAAACGAAAACTATATAAATGCGCATGCAAATAATGTGCAGTGCCTTATATTATATAGACGTATTGTACTATAACATTATAGTATTAATATATTATTGCAGGCCTATATAACATGTCTATATATAGTGCTAAATAATTTTTAAAATAAAAGACTTAAAACTAATCTAATATAATTCCATTTTATTTGTCGTACGGAATATCATCACCATCGCAGCAGGCCTGTCGTCACTGTAGTGTCGTTGTGGCGTTCTTTAATCCAACTCTGACACATTTAGGATTCTATCGGCTAATTGTAACTTTATTTCTTACGATCCTTTCCTGAGACGACAAAGTAGAACCCCTGGCGCAGAGGCGACGCTGCGCATCTGGCCATGTGTGAAAGGACAGAATAGACTCCTCGGAGCCGTGGGAGGCTTTTTAAAAATCGTGTACGGGCCAAATCTATTCAGGACTTCTTACAGGTGCGTCTGTTCAACAAGATTTCAGACATTGATTTACTGACCTAAAACCCATCAAACTACAATTATACAAGCGACTGCGGTGGGAGAATTTTTAGATCACAGGAGTTCTCTCTCTCTCACTCACTCTTTTTAAAATCTTTTTGAAGTTCCGGCTTCCATCTAAGCCATTTTCCACTTGTCAGTCTCTATAGTCGTCTAAAACTCTCCAGTTCGCCCCTCAGCACACACTGGAGCCCAGTGCGCTGGGGAGGGGCCACGTGCAGTTTAGGAGAACCAATGAAAATAGGGGCATCGGCGTGTTGGAAACAACCAGTGAGTGACTTCTGCCTGCGCTAACAAAGCTTCCGAGGGCTAAACCAATAAACGGCACATAAAGAAATGCGTGAACTCAGTGTAACACCGCGTTACTCATTAATTACTGCTATTTATTATAAACATCAAGGCCAACGAAACTAATAATAATAATAATAATAATAATAATGCGAAGAACAGTTCTTAATTCTACCAGGCTGATGTTATCTATACTGTAAAATAATTTCATAAAACAAAACTGTTATCATAAGGACCAATATTATCTAATATTATTGGAAAGCAACAACAGCTAACATTACAACGTATTTCTAAAAGTATATGTATCTATTAAAATAAGTGTTTGAATTAATCACAGCGTGTTCTTGTGTACTTCAATAGTATGAACATTAGCATACATAATAGAAAATAAAATGAAGCATAAAATTATGTGGTATTATGTGTAAAATAAAACACCCAGCAATTTAAGCAGAAAAGGTTTTTCTTTTTCTTAAAAAAAACGATGGCTAAATTCATGTAAATGTAAAATTAAATGCAACTACTGCAATACACATAAAATTAAAACGATAGTTTGTAATAAAAAAAATCTCTACGAACTTAAATTTATCATCCCGGCAACTGAAACATTCATAAAATGAACGACTGCATTAAGACATGCGCACGCAAACTCATGTAAAAGTTATATCAAGTATAGATTCACGGACCTAAATTAGGGTACTTTGCAATTAAGCCTTATATTTATTACGAATAACAGGGTTGATGTGCTTATAAAAGTTTTCTGTTACACAAATCTGAGCAGTAGAAAATGAACACAGTAGCCTACAGAAGGAATCATATGTCCCTGGCTTATGTCTCAAGGCGAACACGCTGGGGTTCCGTTAGTCTTTGCGGCCCACTCAGTGTCTAACGCAGATGCAGGCAGATCTATAGTGCAGATCTATAAAAGTTTGTGCAGAGCTGTCTCATTCCGGCTGAAATGTTCGACATTACCACATGTGGATACTATGAGTGAGCTTTAATGGGCACGCGCCCTAGTGATTTACTAAAATCAGATGAAAATGTATTCCACGCTTGCTGGAAAATTATATAAAGTGAAATAAGTCCTTCAACCATATTAACCTATAATAAAACATTATAACAAACATGTTTCCATCATTGAAAGTAACGTTTGTAGATGATAGATCAACGGTCAAAGCTTCACACCTCCCCCTTATTAAATATTCCGATATGTCAGGAATCGAATATTATCCAACTGAAAGTCGGAGGTCGACTTTTAGAGTGAATTAGGTACTTATAGTAACAATGCATGCGTCCTTAACGAGCCCTTAATGAGTATATTATTACATTAATTTGTTTCATTATATGGCGTTTAAAAACACAAGATTCTCGTGTAATTGCAATGCATTGTTTTTTATTAATAATACTTTCGTTTCAGAAGTTTAATTGGCATTTTAATTAGTATTATTAACAGTGTGTAACAGCCCCACAAACAAAACACTTAGTGAGTCTAAATTGAGGTGCTGTTTTGGGGTGTGCCTCATAACCCGTCCACAGAATTAGATAATAGTGTGCTTCCCAAATCAAGTGGAGAGCAGAGACAAAATCACTGGCTAACGTTACCCTTTTAATTGTATGACTTCAGACTCCATCAAATCTGTGTCTCATTTTACTCCCGTGTACAATGAGGAAGCGCCATCCTACTCATTATATGTTAATGCAGCTGGGCACTCGCGTTTGTTTGAACCGCTTGAATGCTGTTTCTTCACGCTATTTACTGGGCTATTGAAACAGGTAGCACTTTTATACCGCTGGTCGCCAACCCCGGTGAGGATGCTGATATCCCTGTGACACAGGTGGTTCTTTCTTCTTCTAATGACAGGTAAGGGTCCTCTTTACACTTCTAACGGTTTTCAGCGGGGTGAGTGGCAGGTAGGAACAAAATAAACTTACCAGCATTGTAAGCCGCCAAATCCGCTCCTGGTCCGGGACTTTTTCGTTTCCTCGGCCGCCCCTTCTGCACAGTGCCCACGCCGTTATAGTACGACAGTCCCAGCGAGTTGGCTGTTCCCAGTCCTCCGCTTTTCGAAGCTACATCCGTGTGATTGAAATGCGCTTGATATTCCCCCTGTATGAGCGATTCGAAGTGTAGCCGGCAGTACACCAAGCTGTCCTTCATGCCGAAGTGGTCCCCGGTCGTCAGCATCTTGTTACAGGTCGTGCAGGTGAAGCAGTTCAAGTGGTAGACCAAATCCCTCGCTCTCATTACCATCTCCGAGGCCGAAATTCCAAGATGGCACCTAGCACACCTCTGCACCGAGAATCTCCTGTCGAAGGGAACCGTGTCAGTACACGTTAAAATGACTAAGTCGTACAAGAAGGAAAGATAATAATACAATTTTATTTGGCATTATTAAATTTGCAATAATTTTCATTGTGTTTTAAATGGTGTTTTAATAGTCATTTTGAGCACCTAGTATACTGAAATGTAATCACAATAGTAAATTTTAAGAAGCTTGAGAAAAACTTTTTAAAGTTTGAACTCTACGCTAAAATGATGCATCACTAGCGAAATGTGTCACAAAGTGGCAGAATTTATCATTGTCTTCAAACGAAAATTGCACTTATTTATTGTAAACAACTCATAATTACGGAAAATTTACCTATTTGTGACTGCGTTTTATCAAACAAAAAGCAAGTGATTTATGATTTAAACGTCCATAATTTTTTATCACGCAAAATGTATCAACAATGTAACAAGATTTAAAATAACAATTATAATTATGTATTTTTTAATAATAATAATAATAATAATTATTATTATTATTATTATTATTATTATTATTTTATTTTTATTTTTTTCCCAATAGAACGGCAGTGTGGGGCAGCACAACAATTAATTTCATTGTGGGGCCAAAATCACCGCTACTTCGCTTGCCCTCCTTTTCGGTAGCCGTGACCGTATGAGCGTTACCTGTAATAATCCTCCTTGCAGTAAATGCTGCCGTCTTTGCTGAAGCAGGTGAGCTCCGACTCCAGGTTGAGTTTACACTCGCAGCACTTCAGACAGCGCATGTGCCACTGCTTGTCCACGGCCAGAAGATAGTAGCGGTCTGAGATCTTTCCCCCACAGCCCGCACACAGGGCCACTCGATCATTGCTCATGGAGGGCATGATCTGCGTGGGAACAAAGCGACGCTCACTGAGCACCGTTGCAACTGTGCATTTCAAAATGTGCACGCGCTGATGGTTAGACTGCTCCAATGACGCAGGGAAATGTATGCATATGATTCATGACACCCCTCCCCAGTGTTTCTTGCTTAAATAATCACGTACCAGAGTTGGTTTTATATTTTCGTATTATTTTAACACAGCCGAGGGGCAGAAAATAAATTATATATTAAAAATATTAATTTATTATAAGCATCCATTTATGCATTAAAGTAATTGTTTTAAATAAAGGACAATTGTTTTGTTTTTGTAAAATGTTTAAAATGCTTTTCAAATTATTATCCTACCGATCATCATATGAAATTGGTAAAATGAGAAAATCACACCTTAATTACAAATTGGTGGTATCGATTTGTTTGCATCTCGAGGGAGGGTCGCCTGTGAGGTAAATGAAATGTCTTGTAACTTCCGGGGGCGGAAAGTAGGCTACGATGGTAACGAGTGAAGGGAAAACAAATCATGGCATAGTCACGCACAAAACTTACGAAGAAAAAGGACTGAATAAAACAAGGTTGCTATATCCTGTCTTGAAGCAAATTGAAAATATAGTACAAAACGCAACTTCACCTGAAAATGTGCAAAAACGTCATTACTATGTTTGACCGATTCAAAATTAAAACAATAAATAAATACGCTTCTCCGCGATAATTAGTCAAGCATCCTCAACTGCCAAATTGGTGAACAGGCCATAAACGGAACAAGAGTTGAGGGTCAGGTAAAAAGTAAGCCGCAAACACCACTACACTAAGAAAAAAGAATTAGAGGTGAAACTTCAATTTATCCTGACGTCAAAGTAACAATTTACAGTTTTTTTAGTTGACTGTTAATAAGATTGTTGGTAAAAAGTTTGTTCTTATTGATTTTTCTTCTTTTAAATCTTAACTTTAACGAAAACATGACACAAGTAATTCGTGTTCATTTTATTTGCATATGAGTAAATTAAAACCTAACGCACAAGCTTACGCAATGAGACGATCAGCGTTATATTTAATACCCACTTATTTTCCCATTTGCATAACTCAAAAAGGGACAAAAAATGTTTTACTGAGGCACTGAAGGAATAGATCATACGACATCTATAATTGAAACACTGTAGTTTTCAGTGATTTTCGCACACTCTGTACTACATTTATCTCATTTTGCAGATGAAACAAAAATCAGCGACTGCGCCTCTATGACATTTACAAGCCATCTTATTTTTCTATTGAGATAAACGCAGTGCAGACGAGTTTTTGAAAGTCCGTTAGACAATATGCATATTAATTTGCATTATCGAGCACCGCAGTCATTATCAATATCCTAAATTTTTAATTTAGGTACAGAGCTATGTTTTAACTTTGGCGGACCAACGAAAATAATGTGCAGTACTGTATTATTGGCTAATATGAAATTCCCAATTTTCTTGAACAACATTATTTACTGTGGCATAAATGTGAGGAATTACTTTAGCTGTGCAGCCAAAATGCTAAAGTATAGTCTAGCGGGGTCCAGCGCTCGTAGCCATTTTCTGAGAGGAGGTCGGCCGCGGTGCAAATCTGCAGCGGGCACAAGTAGGTGTCGCCTACCGTTTCGGTTTCCCCCATATCTATGGCCGAGCTGATGCCCGCTGAATCGTTCTTTCCTCTCCGGTCCATCTCGTCTATAACGCCGTGCATCTCGCCTCCAGGGAGGCCGTGGAAAAGCATCGCAGCGGCAGACGGGAGGAAGCTGCAAGCGCCTTCTTCAGATCTGCAACCCAAAACTTCCATAAGACTGAGACCCAGTCCGTGCATTGGCAAGTCAACTGTTCTCTCTTGCTGAAGCAACTTTTAAAAATCCACGCAGGGAAAAAATGACAAAAATAGATCATGTAAAATGGAGACTCGCGTTTTCCAACAGATTCTATCATTTGTCTGTGGAATTACAATAGGACATACTTGTGCAATTCGTTATAGCAACTGACGCTCTTTATATCCTTGTATAATTTCGAAAATTTGAAACTTTTACTTTCTGTGCACAGAACATGCGTTTCAACTGTCCTCGTTAAGCGCAAGGAATACATACAAATTATATGCGTAAAAATTCCTAAAAAGACCAATAAAACATACCAGCAATTGGAGATTCCGTGGCAGCTGCAGAAGTCTGTTACCGCGATCTCTTCCAGTGTCTTCAGTATTCAGCAGCTAGTACATTCTGCAAGAAATTCGTTGAAGCGATATTTTCTTTTTTTCTTTCTAGTTATTTGGAAAGACGTGTTGAAAGAAGCAGCTCGAAGATATTGCATCTATAGCTGGGAAAATACAACGCTGACGGCCTGTACCGTCAAAAATATCCCCATAACAACAGGAGGAATGGGCGAGAGCAGAAGCGGCGTGTAGTTGGTGAGTGTATCTCCTTGTTCCTGTCACTTCTTTACTGCCAATGTCACGAAGAAACGGGAAAACACCAAAACGCAGACTGCATATGCAGTTCTGGCGATGCTCCTGCAAGTGTGTACTACTTATGACACTAAAGAAAAAATATATTGACGATTGACAGAAAATGAAATCGCTATCAGATGTTGCTTGCAGGCTCGCAATGCTTAAAGGAGCTGTTTTCTTAGGAAGTTTTTCCCCCTCTCTCCCGTGCCAGCAGATCTGTGGATGAGTAATTAAGGAGGAGGAGTTGTCTATACATTGAGTTTGTATAATCCTCGGTAAGACTCCAGCAGAAAGCTGCCAGCCTTTATTCCTATTCCACTGTCTCCCGACCTAAGCTACACTCCGCGCCTTTTCTACAGGGAAGGGCGCGTCACGCCCCCTCCTGCACGCTCATTGGCCGTTTAACGTCACCCAAATCTTAATATATCGACGGGCCAAGGGGGTACAGCGGGAGTTGGACTTCCATCCCATTCTCTCGCGCTGTTGGTTGGTCAGCATCCGTGGTTTTTCTTATTTTAACTTATTTTTATTTGAAAGAAAGTAATTTTAGCTATGCCCAGAGTATTCAATTGGATTGCCACCCATTTCGCCAGTGATGATGATGGTTATTATGATGATGATGATGATTATTATTATTATTACCGGTACTTCTGCTTACGAATAGCATGCTGTTGTTGCTTCTGTTGAACTTCTGTGTTGCATTTCTGCTATAATAATGTCCAGCTTCTTGTTTGTGTAGGTGCTGTTACTTTGAGATTCGCCATACAAACGCGGGAGATGCCAATTGTACTTTTACGCCACTGCGTAGGAGCTTGCGGCAGTTTGGGAGGGCTGCGGGGTTAAGTCGCTGGTTGCGAGGAGGACCGTAAAATTGCATCTCGAGTAGGCTAATGTATCCAATTCAGCTAATCTCATCGCAGTTTAGTCAAGGCTAAGAAGATCTAGCGAAGAAACACTGATTCAAGGAAGTCTTGTTCCTTAATTTTTAAGGTGTACCTTACTGCAAGGATTCTATTAAATATTGACTAAACGCGCAGTAAAAGGTGTTGCTGTTGGTATAACAGATATTTTTGTTGTTTAAAGCATTTCCTGTTCCGATAAAAAAGAAAACAACCATCATAATTACAATTTTCCTACATTTAATTTATGAAACATTTATAAATGTGTTATCAGTAAATTGTTTTTTATATAACATAAATCAGCTCTGAAGAATCCAAGATAGTATCAAGTCAAATATTATATCCAAGTAACATTTAATAAGAATTAAAAAGAAACTGCACAAGCATACAGACATTTGTGTTTAAAGTTTAAAGGAGTGTATTTTTACTCGCAGTGAACTGCGAGGTCTTTGTTTTAAAAAAAATAAACCGATGAGACTATACGATCTTCAAAGCAGACGTGACAGGTGAACAAATCAGAGAACTTCCGTTACCTTATCCACCTCTGAGGAACGTCACCGTCTCTGCAGCCATCTGTTTCCTACCACACGGGTAGATCCGTCAGACAATACAGAACCAGCGCCGACTCAACACCCGTGACTGAACTCCAACAAAAGAACACAAGGCCTTCTGTGCCCGGGGATTCAGGTCCTTGTAGCTGCGGCACCGACACCAGCAGTACTGAGAATACCTGGAGATTAATCCGTGTAATTAACACCTATTGAGCGTAACATTACACACTTTCCCCCAACATGTTTATTTCTTAATTAAACTACATGCGCATAGAAAATATCCCTCTTGCATTTTTATCGTGGGGACGATGTTTGTCGGAGAGATCGTTTAAATTTGTGTAGTACAATACCGGTGTATATATGATTGCTAACTACGCCCATGCATTACAATTCTAACTAATGAAAATGCAATTGAAATTATTTATATTGTAAATACACAGTTCCGGGACACTACATCTCGGAAAAGGTGGGCTATATGCCTCCTATTAATTTACTAGTTTAAATAATTTATCCATTGTTATGCATATCTTTCTATGTTTTGGTAAAATGAATTTCTGCCGACTGCACGAAGTATTAGGGTGTAACTGTATACATAGTATAAACAGTATATAGGCCTATAGTATAAACGCTAAACGCATTTTTAAAATGACTTGTTTAGCTACTATAGGTGATTCGTCGCGATTGAGCTGTGAATGTAATGAAAAATTAATATAAACAAACAAAAATCAATAAATAGGGCCTCTTATTAGACCTTTGAGCACTTTGCTTGGAAAATTGTGAGAATTGCGAGTACCGCAGAGAAGAAGTCGATTTGTCGAACTTTATTTCAGCTTGCAGAATTTTATCATGGTGTATTTTGATATTTTGTTTTTCGCGATCTATAACTGTTCGCTGTTTAATGTCCACTTCAGTTCATACACCGCCCCCAGTCCGCCAAAGTACAAGCGAAGCAATTGAGACGTTCGTGAAAGCGCTTTTTAAAAGTGCATTGTAGAGTCGTGTAAAACAACTTCAACAAAGCTACGCAGACCCAACTAAATCATGTATGCTTATACGCTCCAGGCGTGTACTATTCTCTAAGGTCGCCGGGTCTTCATAAACAACCGATTGACATCACATAATTAAACAGTTTCATCAAAACTGAAAAGCTTTCTTTCAGCACATAAATATTCAGCGTATTGCCTCCTGTTAGATTAAACTGTGTCTCTGTCGAAACCATACGACTTAAGTGAGTTTTACACAATAACAAAATCTTTAATTAAACCCACTTATTTCAAGAGCGAGAATCAATTCTCTGAGGCCGATTTACCTGTTTTGTTAAGAAACACATGCACTTTTGCTTCATTACTGGGTAATAGAAAGGAACATTTTGCTGAAATTATTTCTTTTTTTTACAAATACATTAAACGCTTTATATAATTGGCTGTTTAGACTGGTTATGGTCTAATTTCGGTATCTGACTACGTGTTATTTTTAAAGTGTAATGTGAGGGGGATACAGTACTAGAGGCAGCTGATTAAAATTCTGGCTGATTCTACATTTTGGTATTAGTTTTTGTTATTCTAAGAAATATTAAGAAAAAGCGAACGACGTGCAAAAGCCAACGGCTTAATTGATCTTAAATGCTATTGTTTATATTTCACAAAACGCCAGATTTCATGGAACAGCATGCTTAGAAAAGAAGTGCAAGATATATTTAGACCTATACCAATAAAGTACGATAGTGCGATTACCGTAGATTCCCATGGGTATATTATTAGCATGCAAATTGATTTATCAAGATATGGAACTGTGTTTATCCAAACATCGCAAGAATAGAGTAAGATTATCCTTCGCTGGTTTTGCAAATTAATATCTGAAGGAAGAAATGGCCCCTCTGAAGCTGGCCCGCAAACTTCGCAGGCAGATAAACTCATACAAAGGCCTGCAGCCTAATTTGTAAGTTAAATTTGATGCCATTAAGCGTATAAGGAGTAAGCACAGGATCAAGACTTTGACAACAAATTTACTTGATTTTAGAAAATGTAACATTAAAAGATTGGCGCGACATGTAGGTTAAACTCGTGCTAGATATGATATAGCTGATCATTTTGAGCTTTCGTCATGATCTACTTCTATTCAGACAATGTGTATATCTTTGTTTAACCGTAATAATAGTATAATATGGTGTAGAGTAATGTTTAAACGGATGACCGATCATTTAAGTCGCTTGGGTAACGTGCTGCGTCCATCAGGATGCGACCTTATTCATTAGACCTTTAAAATGGCCTTAATTGCCTCTCTGATCTCATTTGATTCTGGGTCCTCTTACAATTAGCCGCAACCTGGGCCTACATTCTTTCTGTTTAATTTAATTTGATTTTTAGACAGTGAGAATGTAAACAATGTTGAACAAGGCATGGTTTTTCTTTTCGTATATGAAAACAATATATTTTGTGATGACAGTAATGGTTTTATCATACTGATTTAGTAGATTTATACCGGCGTATGAGACGTACGCCACGTTAAGACGATGTGAAGCGCAAGCGTAAACCTCGCAAATTAAACGAATCCTCTTCCTGCACGTTGATCCCTTACCGTGACACACAATCCCCAACATATACATATATTTGTATAGTTAAACCCCCTGAACGCTGAGCTTTGATGATATATAAAACTAAAATTAATGCAAGTGGCCTCCTTTCATGGACACACATAACGACTCTCCGGAGAAAATACTAATTCTGACATTACATAAAATGCAGGAAATGCTTTGATTGCAAATACGGATACTAAAGCCATAACAAACGTTAACTTTCCAAGCTGAGGCACGATATTGTAACACTTGTTGAGTTCCTTGATTGATGTCACTCAGTGTACTTGAGGTTCATTTCACAGAAGAACAATTTCCCTCCAAAATTAACTGTTACTAGAAGGCAGTACAATACAGACAATATTATATACACATGTAAAGACTATATATCACTCTTGATACTACTGCTATTGGTGATAATAATAGGCCTAATAATATTTCATTGTATGACCAACAAAAGTAATGGCCTCACTGATTGCTCACTCAGTAGCATACAAAATATATTTTTGCATTAAACAGCAGAAGGACATGAATTTTGTGCCAGCATCTGAAAGTGACAGTATGGACAAACCAGTTTCAACAGATGCTAAAGGTTGAAAGATCACTGTATTTAATTAAGAGCCGGCTTCCTCGTGTCCACGTGTTTTTTTAATATATATATATATATATCTATATATATAGCGCCTTTTACCACAGATCGCGTACAACTTGCAACTAGGCAGACGTTAAAAAACCATACGGATCGCAAGGAGCAGCACGGCCCTCCGTTATACGGCCACTGCGGCCAGTTAGGGGCTTCAGAAAGCTTTAGCTGATGACAGAAACAGAGAAGGCGAGTTAACGCACAAGCGTGTTAAACAGAATGCGGGCTTTACTTTAGTCCTTTATATCTGGTATGCTCTGTTAAAAGCGGTGTGCTTTGCACATTGAATTCATTACATATTGCTCTAGAACTGAATCACGTGGCATTTTGTCTATATTTATAAGCTGTCTAGAGGCTGAGGTCTCCTCATATATTTAAGAAAAATACAAGAAATGACATGGAAACAAAACGGTTAAAAATGTATTTTGAATTCACCTCCAGTCGGTGCCAGTAGGTGTTGAGGCTGTGACACCCAGGTGTGGCAGAACTGAGAGAGTAACAGGTGATTTACAAGTGTTGCCCTCTTTGACATGAAGCCGGTGACCGCTGGCATTGTATGAGGCCCCGAAGACGGTGAGGGTACGTCCGGTAACGGAGCAGACAGCTGCGGCCCTGCGCCGCCAGGGGGGCAGGTGTTGGAGATGGCTATGGAAGCGCACTCGTAACTTGAAGGAGGCTGATTTGAACCCCACTCCTGATAAATGTACAAAGTTTCAAAATGGCTTTGTATCTAATACGCTATAGCGGCCTATCAGAAGGCGTCCCCATCGTCATCCTCTAGAGATGTGCCCCCCCCCTCTCCACCACCCAACGAAGACACGCTGAGTAATTGGACGGTCCGCCGGAAACATATCAGTGTACAATATCCAAACAACAATAACTGTTGGATCATTAATGAATACGCTTATATTAAGACATATACTCACTAAAATGCAACACCGGAAGATTTAATAAAAAAATTAACAAAACACTACTTTCACCAATTCCGTGTTGTGCAAAGACCAACAAGCGCGTCTCCTTTTTTACATCGTTACTACTTCCTTTTTTTACCTTACAGCTGCGCGCGCGCTATCCTTTTTCATTGTTTTACAGTGTCTCATTCAATAATACATTCAGTTTAGTAACGCGTTTGGTTATGAAGATCGATTTAATGGTCATGTATACATAGTGCGCATAGAAATGAAAGACAGTAGCAAATAGACATATCCCTTAACACTTCTAAGGTATGCCCTGGTTTTTAACTCAATTTTAAATTACACTGAATGTTCATACATGAGCACAACCCACTGACGTATTTTTTGCTCGTAAAAGCTATGTTAAAAACAAGTACGACTCTCTTTAACCCTGTAAATTTCGCTTCTTATTGAAACCTGAAAGGACATTCAAACCTATAGATATGGCTGTAAATACTATTATTTGTATGGCTGCCGGAGAAAGTGAGAAAGCTTGTGCAAGCCACGTTCGCAAAGAGTATTAATTCTAGTTAATAAGTCTTGACGTGCGCTTTGTATTGCTACCATCCGTTGGATATTCAAGCATGCCCTAATTAAAGGTACAGTCGTACTGTCTTCCATTGTCATATGAGACAAGACAGGTTTGTCCTGGTGCGGCAATTGTCTGTCTGGCATAAAATACATCAGACCTAAAAACGATCTTTGCACAATTAGCGTCGACCGGACAGCCAATCGGGCGGAGGACCCAACTGAAGACAACCCACAGCGGAGTCTACATGATAAAAGGCGACCCCAGCCGCGCCTCGGATTATACGAGTTAAAGGATCTCAATGCTTTTGTATTGGAAAAGACCCCAGTCCCGGGGTGAGTCCGCAGATCAACTATAAAATGTAAATTAACTTCATATTAGACCGGCAATTTCCATGATATTATCCAGCACTTCAGCTGCGCATTAATGACAAGAAAATTCGACCTCACTACTTTAAAATGTGTAGGAATTAGAACGGCACAAACTATAATAATAATAATAATAATAATAATAATAATAATAATAATTATTATTATTATAATATCTGGTACAATATAAGCCTAAACTTATGTGTTATTCACTTGACTTACATGAAAAGGCGTAATAAGCTCCTAAAACAATATGCAAATAAAATCTTCTGTAATACTTTTAATTGAATACATGCATATTTATCACGTGCATCCTATGTCTGGAGTGTGGTTGGCTTATACATTATACATTAACACCGTATCTGCTGGCGCGTATGAAAAGTGATACGGCAAGGAGCGGCCAAGCGGAAATCAATCACCAGGCTAAATCCTGCGACTCAAATACATCCACGGAGAGAAAAAAAATCAACACCTGTGGATAAATTATAACTTACCTGATTTCCCCTCCCAGCGAACAGCTCTTAAGTCTTAGCTTGTTTTTCGAAGAAGGGTCTAATTCAGGGGGGAATCAAACACCTCCCTTATTTATATACATTGTGCTTTTTCTTGCGTTTCGTCTCGTTGTGCTGCGCTCTTCTTTTCTCTCTCAGACAATTGTAGTTTAAACGGCAGCTCTCATCTCCCCAATCAGTCGCGCTGATTAGTGCTTAATGCAGTTTGTCCTTAAGCACCGGGAATTCACATGTGTTTTGTCTGTATACTGTTACAGTCTCCCTCAGTGACAGTGCTACCAGGTCGTGATCAAGCTACGATCTCTCTACAGATATTTCCTTTCGGCGAGACGGGCAGCCCATGGCAGGCATCCATACCCTGCTACTCCTCCCGACGCACTCACAATCAGCTCCCGGTTTACAATCCCTCCGAGTCGCTTGTTCATCTCTGATCTGAACACAAAAAGCAAAGCGTCAGATGATTATAATGCTAATACAAATGGACTTGAAAAGGGGAATATTTAAACAAAATTGCCACATGGTATTAAAGGATTAGACTATAAGTATAAAATATTACCATGTAATTAATCTGACATTTGGATCCTCTACAGGTTTTGACAGACAAATATATAATTCAATACACATGCGCAATAAAAGAGCTGGTATATAACTAGGAAAAAGTTAAGCTGCAGCACAAAACGTATTTAAGATCCTTCATGGCTAAACTTGACGGATCCGCGTTTAAAGGAGTAGCCTACTCAACATTTGAACTCATTTGTTTAGCTACAGCGTTACGCTGCCATGTGGCTAGTTAGTCATGCTGTTTATTTAATTAAAGTGTGTGTGTGTGTGTGTATAGCGGTAAACTCTGGGTTTAAAAGTCTATGCTTTTTGTCTGATGGTTTCGACGGATTCATTCACAAAAAACGTGAACCCTGTTCCTTGTCACTGCTGTGAATTCTGGCTTTAACCCGATAATAAGTTCAAGGTTTGCCCTTTACCTTCCCCTCGGAATTTCTGGGAATCAAATCCTTCCGATGAAGTGTTAGACCGGAAGCGGTTAACTACTTCCACATCAGTCCCTCTTTAGAAGAATGGAGGAGCAGGGTGCGCGTGTGTGTGATGGACTGAGGTGTTGAAGGTCGGAGGAGGGGCACGCTTTTTACGGCTTAACCCTTCTTACCTTTTAACTAACATATTTTATTATTCTAAAGGTGCCCAGTTTTTCACTATCGATTTGGAAAAGTGTCCGGAACAACGTCGATCTAGATTGAATCTAATGATAAAATACCGAGTACTTTGTCATTGTCGGGCCAGAGCCGGGGGGGGGGGGGGGGGGGGGGGGGGGGGGGGGGGGGGGGGGGGGGGG
>JABFDZ020000044.1:3439615-3451856 GCA_019775955.2 Pollimyrus isidori | reverse complement strand
AAATTTTTTTTTGTCGGGTCACTGCAAACCCCCCCCCCCCCCCCCCACAAAAAAAACAAAAAAAAATGAAATCACACTGCATTTATAAACATTTGCACAAGTAAAAGTTACTTTAAAAGAAGTATCAAATTGAAAAGTGCATATTTAAAACTACTCGTTATTTTAGAATTAAAATTAGAACTCAGGGGGCTTAAGATACATGTCGATATTTAAATGTTAATGAAAATGGTGCTTGTCAGCTTAGGTCAACGTAATGTAAATTACTTTATAAAATTCCAACAAGAAAGAATCAACTAGGCCTATACTTCTTAAAAGCCGCTGATGTACAAATCTTGAAATATTATACATTTGCTTACGTTTAAGTAAAAAAATGTGACACATTACAGTTCAACAGTAAGAAAATAAAGGATACCCTAGTGAGTTAATACAAGCACGTGGCGCAGAATACGCACGTACTTCCATTTATTCATAAATTCATTTTTTACCGCATAAGAATGGTATTACATCACCTGTTTCCAACAAATATTGCATGCAGGAAATACATTTTAAAATAATATTATGGTGTTTAAATGTACTAATTCATTTCCATTAAATGTATTTGAACACTACATAAAATAACACTTTCACACGGTGTTTAAAACATATTTATTCGATTGTTTACTCAGAACTTGATGGTTTTGGTTTATTCAAAATTTGCAGATATAAATTACTTCATCCTCCGTTGTAACTCAACAATATTACTCATTATACAATTACGGAATCTCTCTGGTGGGCTGACGTATTCTGACCTCATAAGGTGATCCGATATTTACAGACGTCAATCCACGAGGATAGTGTAAGAAAAAGTTGAAGACATAATTTTGATTTTCAAGTTTACTCTTGCGCTTTAGCTAATAATATGTTTAGTTCCAAAATAAATGGAGCAAAGTGATTTTTATTTGTTAAATCCACGCCTTACACTGCTAGAGCGTAAATTTTAAAGCATATGTAAAAATTCATAGTACAAACTATAGTTCTGCCAGTTATTACGTTTTGAGCAAACAGTTGTTATATTTTACGCTTATTTTTACAGTAAATCTTTAACGTGTTAGCCTAAACGTTATTGCAAAATTGACGCAAAACTTTTGCAATAGCATATGTAATTTAAAAATGCATAATTTGGAAGTTGTACCGTTTTCGTAAGTTCGTAAGCGCAAAAGGGTTGCGTGAAAATACAGGTTTTCGACTACCCTAGAACTTTCGTTAAAATTCTTCCAACAACCTTTTGCCATCTATAAACAATCCGTCCAGTAATGCTTGTTAGTGCCGTAATGCATTAGCTGACCTTTTGCTGAATGATTGTTTTGTTTATTAAGTTGATTAATGTAATGACATTACATTCTCTACAATGTACAGGGAATGTCAGCGAAAACAGTGGCAAATAAATTACATAGGAAAACAACAAACATTTTTGGGAATTCGCAAACCCGGTGACGGTCGTGAACTCGTTCTCCTGCAAAATCCAAATATTACGTAAATCTTACGCCTGAATGATCAAGATGCGCAAAGAGAGTCTAGCTACCGCAGCGCGCGGAGCATCTGTTTTCATGGTGTTTTAGAGCTCCAACAAATACGACATTAAATAGTTTTTATTAACCCGCATGTAATTATTCACGTTTGTGAAATATCTACGGAAAAAATTACGTTAATGAATAATGAATTATAGTAATGAGTAGGCTGTCACGATCATCACATATCATACACTTTTGCTTGCTAACGGTTTACTTAGAAGTGACAAATGAGCAGATTCTAACGGAAATTATTACGACCCTTTGCGATTTTCTGTGCATATTAATGATCATAACACATATACATACACGAATCGACGTAAACAAAACAAACATACGACTTCTTTTGACGAGCATTAGCGCACAAGAAAAATAAAGAAATAATACAAAATAAATAAATAAATGGATTAACAATTGAATGAATTATGATGAATGAATGAATTGCGGCAGCTGGTTTAGTTTAACGGCGCTTACATTTTAAACAGCGTTTTAAGACTTTCAGGAGGTACTAAACAGAATTGTGGTAAATGTAGGTTTTTGCTAAAGAAATGTACCTAAATTAACCGTATATTTTCCCGTCATGAAACTACACTCCCCATAAATCTTTTCAACGATATTGTTGCGTACTAGAAGACCACTGTACAACAAAACGGAGAAATAACTTGTCACTTCCAACAAATATGCATGTTGTGAGAAAATGAAAATTAGGTTTCGACCAAGTAGGCGCTTTTTAAACTCTTATTTTTTTGCTGTTTTAAAGTTAAACGGCGTGCTTCTCAGAAGTCAGAATTTGTATCTTATTGTATCTGCATACGAAATTTGATTAAGTTTTTTTATATATAAGCTGATTATACAATGTGAGCAAAGATATTAGCACAGCTGTAGTTTTTAGATAATGCACCAATTCTACAACAAAAATATTGACATTACAAATGTTTCGGTATGACATATGTAGGCTATTTCCTTTATTTGCATTAGACCAACACAAAAAAATCTGTGAAAAAGCTAAATGTAATATTGTTTCACGATTTGCAGACGCATGTTTTCTTTAACTTCGGGTGATCTAAGTGAATGAAAGTTGCAAAGCCGTTTACAGTATGCCAGCCATTACCAGTGCAGACTTAACACCATCCTTAATTAGTAGACAGTACCGGTCCTCGCCAATGTGGCGCCCTAGGCGAGTATCACCGCCGGCGCCCCCGTCCGAGAAAAGTGAAATTGGCTAGAAAGTCAGCGCTCCTCAGAAGTTGGCGCCCAAGGCGGGCGCCTATGTCCTGCGCTGCGTGTATCTCACGGCTATCACGCCGCCGCGGTCCTTAGCTCAGAAGGAGCGTCATGTTGCCTGCTGGAAGCACGTCGTCCCCTCGACGCGTGAAGAGCGACTGCAGGCAAAACGGAAACGCCGTGACACAAACTCACAGCTTGCATCTCGCTCCCAACTTGAATACAGCAATAAAAAGGAAAACAAACTTAATGTGATAATACTTTACAGAAACTAGATAGGCTTACCAGTATAACCGGGAGTGGGGCCAGGGAATAAACCGTGACACGTTAACTGAAATACGGTGCGACTGTTAGTATTAGGACGGCCAACTCGCTTAAGTTAAGTGTTTAATGCTCATACAAAAATACTTTATATCACTCCCGATGGAATCACCCTAATTCAAATCACTCACGACTAGGTTTACCTGAACTTTGATTAGGCCTACTTAACAAAGTACGTCACAATAACTCGATGGATGTTTAAATATACACGTCTTCGCATTTTATCGTTGTATGGGTAGTTCTGGGCCATTCACTACAGACGGCAATCACCGACGAAGGGACTGAAGATGCGCCCAGTACTTAAAGATCGGGTCATCCATCCTTATGAGACGTGTATTGGTTTGCATTTTTCCTAATGACCGCATCAAGTAGATAAATCCGGTTATATGTTCAATATACGTGGTATTTATGTAATTATACTCGAGCTCGAAAATTGCTTGTTTTCAGTGAATCCTTTAATGAATCTTTATATATGAGTAGGACTACGTTTATGGGGTTTTTCATCAATCCCGCCAGCAGTGACATTAGAGGTGAAGACTAAGCTAGGTTACCTTAAAGCAAGTGTCTTGTTCGGTTGTGTGACGTTTTCTTGCGCTGCACTGCGGGACTAACTGTTTCCCGTGCATCCTGCTGGATGCCTCCTAAAACTGGAAATTTAAGGACTGCAAGAAGCTTTATGGCGATTATGCAAATAAAAACAAAAAACGTAAAGAAAAATTACTCTCGTTTTAGCGGCCCTTATGTTAGACTATATAACCTTTAGCTGGATTAGGCCTATACTGTATAGGCCATGGAACACTTAAAGGTAGATATAGGGTAAGACTTAAATAAATACACACTCAACTCACGTCCTCATTACATTGCTTTTTCAAGCTTCTTAAGTATATTAAAAATGAACAAATAAGCAGAAATAAAATCCACAAGTCCCTGTTTTCATAAAAAGAAGGAAGCGGGCTATTTAAAAACCTTTCTGTAATGGTGCCCCAGTTTTCCATTTTAAAAATATGAATCCATGGTTCCCTCACAATGTGTTTTTAATTAGACCCTAAATATTTTTCCCTATCAGTGATATGCAAGCTCCAAAAAGTTCAGTTTTACTTTCTTCTTGCAGTCGATGTTCTGAGGAAGTTGTAGATATGGGTTTGCGCTGCAAATCTCACAATGGCGTTCCTTTGCATAGCTTACATTAGTATTAAAAAACCTTGAACCAAGACATAACGAATTTTCCATGGTCACTCGATATTCAGAAAGCGTGTCAGCAAACAAAAAGCACCATATCATTTCCACAGCAGCAAACTAATTAATATAATTTAGATGCTGAATTAATAGTTTATATCAATAGTGACCTTCTACAAAATAAAATTTTGAAATCTCTATATACTGAGGAATTGATGTATTGTATTATACACCAAAATATTTCAAGATTTTTTCGTTTATGTAAATAAATTGTGAATTTTGTCATTAAAAAAATATTTATTTGTATATAGACTTAAATGTTTTTTGCTGTGCCCTGCTTTGAGTTATATGTGCTGTGATATTATGGGTACTTGTACGCTGGGGACTAAATGACCCCGCAGATAGTATGTGCAGAGTAATCAGATGGGTCTGAGTATGAAAAATACGAAAGGCAAGCATGCCAGGACATAGCAAGTCACACCAGGGATGCTCCTGCTCTGATGGTGGTCTGGTCTCCTGTGGCTAATTATCACAATTAGGAACATCGCAAATGGACTCTAATTATTATTCATTTGAAGAAGCTCTCATCTGATTCGTCAACTGGTAGCCTGAACCTTGTCTGAAATGGTTACAGACCGTGATACACGCAAGCCGGAGTGACCGGCTTCTGGAATGTTACCCGGTGCGTCTGAAGCATGTGTATTTGGCCGTAAACAGTAAGGACAAGCCGGCTTAATGCTTGAATCTGTGATATATTGATATCATGACTCATTCTCAAGAAGCAAGAAGATTAAGGAGCCAAGGGGTGATATCAGGGGTGTAGGAACTGGTGGGGGGGACGTCTCGCCCCGCAGTCTCAAACCCCCTCCTGTGCCATTGAGTAATATGCCTTAAAGCAATATATAAACAGCGTAATCTGTACTACATTTGCTGTCAAAGTAGCAACAGTGCAAACTACACAAAGTGTAATAACGATCCAATTCCCAGCTTCAGAAGTAAGTACAGTGAAAACTACACAAAGTGTGATAATGACCCGAGTCCCAACATCAGAAGAGGAGAGCTTTGTGCCTGGCTCCCCTGGTGAATTTGTGTTTGAAACAACAATAAGGACCATCATATGCCGACCCATGTGCATCGCAGCCAACTTCAGACACCTTCAGGCCCTGTGTTGACAACGAGCTGCCACCCGACTGGGTCACCAGTCCCTGCTGCGCGGGGACGTTAGGGCAGGAGGTTGGATCGCGATGCTGGGTAGCAGGCTTCCCGCTGACCTGGGCAGATTCTCCCCAGTGCGTTACGCTGCTTGGTGAGTGCGTGTCGCCCACGGAGGGCCATCCTGTCAGATTACAGGAGGCGCGTCATGCCTCAGTGTGACTTTTGATGCATCAAGGATGGAAAAACAAAGTGGCATTCCTCTGGGGGGGGTGGTGAGGGGGGGCGGTTGATGTTAAAGAAAACAGTGGACAACAACTGAATACTCAGGGGAGACATGCTCTAAATCAAAGTACTGCATCTCACAAGCAACCCCAGGGTTCGGGGTGGATTTTTTGTGTCCCGAAGTTATCATTAAATGAAAGCATGGGTGGCATTGTTGGGGACGGACCCCTAAAATCTGTTTCTAAGGACATCCAGCAAAGGGATGCTCCTTCCCCTGGGGCTCGTGGTCCTGAGGACTCTGCCTCCTGTACTGGTGCATTGTGGGTATATTTCACTTTTGTCTTTGAGTCTCTTTGTGCTCTGCTGTACGCTTAATGTTATTCTGCTAGATAAACTGAATAAGTATCCAGAAAGGTTCAAATGCAGCATGACCAGTGGGAGGGTTTCCCACCTAACTAGATATTTACATTTGTGTCTAGTTGTGATTTTCTCTGCCGGCATAGCTGCCTCACACCTCGGGGAGGGCAGTTCAAATCCTGCTCCCTTTCTTTTTTTTAGCAGAGTGACTTACATGTTTTTTTTTGGGTTTTTTTTGACACACCGGGGTCAGTCTGTCCTGGGAGCAATTGGGGGTTGAGAGCCTCAGGGAGCCAATGGTGACATCACTTTGCCGACCCTGGGATTGGAGCCAGTGATCTTCTAATCACTGGCACAGAGACAGACCCTGCCTCTATACCCCTGTTTTGTGTGCTTGTGTGTTTGTGTAGTTTTTGGATTTGGTGGTTTTAATGTGATATGTAAACTCAGTATAAATGCTCCTCAATTTATTTTGGTGTTATATTCCAATCAACGCATAATAATTGGGAAATATCTAAAATTGAATGTGAATATGATATGAGAAATAAATGAGTGAATAACCACTGTCACTGAATAAGTAATTAAATAATTACTGTAACTAACTAAATACCAGTAATTGAAAAGTAAATAAACAAAAACAAGTTAATTTGGTTAAACAGAGAAAAAACACTGTACAATATGTTGTTAAATACTGTGTGAGCTGTGGCAATCGTAACAGACTGGAAACACGGCTGCACTGATGCCCAGCATTGGTAGAATGGTCATACAGCACATCGCTAGTCCAGATCACAATTCAAAGGTAGATGACTCCTGAACATGCATTGCTATTGCAGCGTGGTGAACGCTAACGCTAACCGTGATAAGCCGAGGAGCATCTGTACGCTGTTAGTGAGGTCTAGAAAAGAATATCATGTTATTTACGTCGGAAACTAAGTCAAAGCGGGAGTTAATTCACATATGCTATATAAATAAGTAACATACCTCATTATAATGCATTCACTTCAGGATAAAGAATTAGGTTTACACCATCAGTGTGGTATGAAGCTGATCAGTTTAAATCACTAGTATCTGTAAATAACAGATTGATATATTTTTCCTTAAATATGCATTCACTATGTAATGAGATGAAAGCATAAAATCTGGTAAATATTTCTTTTAGCATATTCACATATTAAAATGATTTAATGTCCAGTTTCCTGTCAAAGTAAAATTGAATGCTCTTTCGATGAGGAAAAAGAAGAAATTATTGTAGCTTCTTTTGTGAGAGGTAATCCCACACAAAACAAATTTAAAGCCGATTAAGTGATCTGAGTAACATTCAGAATGGTGTCTTGTGACCCCAGCACCTATGGATGTGTCTCACTCTCACAGAGGTGTTTCCAGTTCCACAAATTCTGATTTTAGAGTCCCGGCCTGGTGCCCCAAACTGCTCTGGGCCCTCCGCCATCTTGTACTGGATGAGTGTTTATGTAAAACAGATGGATGTATTTGTTTGACAAAAGCTTTTATTCAGAGGTCTGTGAAATAACACAGAGTGTTGACACGCGAATGCACAGTTAAGTGTGTTCAGGAAGTCTGCTGGCAGGATCATCCCATAGCACGAGAGAGTAATGTAGTGTACGTTACGAGCAAACAGCTCTTAGAAGGAACATGTTCAAAATGCTCCAGACCAACACAAAGAAGAATCAAGTTTCACAACAGGCAGAATGTTGCCACAGATCACTAGCGGAGGCGCATATAGATGATGTCACAAAACAGCGAGCCATTCTGACTACCCATCCAGTGGTTAGCCTAACCCCCCCACTCCGCCCTGCCACTCCACTTCCCAATGCATGTAGCACATCAGGAAAATCTCTAGTGAATTAATTACAGAACTTTTGGTATCTTAGCTAAATTCCAAATGAAATATTTAAATTGGATAAATTATGTGCTGTGTTAAAGCATGACTAAAATTTGTAGACATGCGATATTGAAATTTTCTGGAAAGATAGGCCACGGAATATGAAGCACGAAATGCAAAGGCGTAAATAAAGAAGGAGGTGCTGAAGACACTGGTATGGCATCAGTACAGGGTCAGACTGCACCATGGAGATGAGCTGTGCTTATGGCGGGGTTGAAAAGCAAATAAAAAGCAACTAAAGAGCAGCAGAAACGAGCAAAACTGAAAACTAAAAGCAAGCCAAATAATAAAATGTGTATGTTCAGTTCCTGTGAGGGGCTTTGCCAGTGTCAATACAGACAATTAAACATATCAAGCATTTTATGAAAATTTATGCAAATACATGAGACGGGCCTTAACTTTCTATAATTGGTAAGAGCAGGTTTGGCAGATGGTCTGAAGTCCTATCTTACTTAAATAATTTAATACCGTAGTTTAACATGGTTGACTTGGATTGGCAGTGCATGCACGACTCAAAGCCACGGGTGACTCAGATCATGTAGTGACACTGACGTTTGACCACAACGAAGGCCAAGAAGAATTGGCTGAGTTCTACTGGCAGGGAGGGAGCGACCAAAGGATTGAGAAGTTGACAGGTAGCTGGAGTGAATGCAGAGGGAACATCTGGGGAGATTTTGGGAAGGAGCACACGCAATAAGAGATGGCTATAGTGTGGAGCGTAAGGCGGGCAGACCTGCACTGTGCAGAAGGCCAGGGCAATTCTTTCTGCAAACATCTCCAGTAACTTGGAGTCTTTGTCCTCATCTAACTTTGAACTTTTTGCTGTTTCTCTGTATTGTTAAGAAGGCAGAGTTGCCCTAAATTCTCACATTTGTTAGCTCTCTCGCAGCTTCATGCTAAACCTGTTGGATGTGTGTTGTTCTCATCTTTAAGTGGATAATCGTCTCACCACCTCCCACCTGAATGGTCGGAAGGAAGCGAGAGCAAAATGTGAAAGTTGGAAAGTCATGGCGCCTTCATAGGTGTTTGATATCCGTTGGGTTTTTTTGGGTGTGTTCACAGCCCTCGACGTGAACGGAAAGAGCGTGTGACTGTACCTGTGTTCGTAAAACATTCAGCTAACAAACCCACTAGGGGTTTATAGTTTTTCCATTTGTAATTTAAATGATTAATTTCCCATAGTTGTTCGTATAAAAGTTTCTGTGTGTAAACATTTGTTGCTGATGACTGTTTCACTGCTGATGATATTCAGGATCTTTCCGGCATCCTCTGTCTGCAGCGCTGTAATGGGCTCGGAAGGCCAGGTCCCCCCTGTCGCTGTAATGGGCTCGGAAGGCCAGGTCCCCCCTGTCGCTGTCCTTCGGTAAATTGACACCAGTGAGGTGAGGAGGACGGGGCCCCACAACATCTGCAGGGATGGTTTCAGGTTCAATAGCCGGGAGAGGTGCCGTGCCCTCACCTGGGGAAGGATGCTTAAGCAGAGTATACCCAGCAGTGTGGCAGTGAGTCAGCAGGCAGACCAGGCTGAAAGAAAGCAGGTAAAGTCCATATCTGTGCACTATACCGCGCTTTTACTCCCCGTGCTGAGCTGGCAGAAATATGCAGCCAGCCACATTTCCGTGTAAATTTCCACCCTGGCATATCCTGCTGCAAGTTTTTTCAATACAAACACGGTAGTAATTTGTCATCCATTAGCTTTAGATTGTGGCAGGAAATACTGAAGACCTTTTAGTAATTATGGCCAGTACTTACTGCACTGGTACTGGTCGATGGCACTTGTACCGTACATAGTCAGTGCTGCTTTTCCATGACTCTGTTACAGTATGTGTGCCATATAAATAAATGAACAGCTAAAGAAAAAATACATGCGCAGGTACTTGAGGAATTGTAGACACACAGATTACACTGCAGCATGCAAGTTGCACATCCCATTACCTTCAGCATGTAAAGCTCGCACTTCCTGATATTTTAAGCATGTAAAGCTTGCACTTCCTGATATTTTAAGCATGTAAAGCTCGCACTTCCTGATATTTTAAGCATGTAAAGCTTGCACTTCCTGATATTTTAAGCATGTAAAGCTCGCACTTCCTGATATTTTAAGCATGTAAAGCTTGCACTTCCTGATATTTTTAGCATGTAAAGCTCGCACTTCCTGTTACCTTCAGCATTTACAGCTTGCACTTCCTGTTACCTTCAGCATTTACAGCTCACACTTCCTGGTATTTTCAGTATGTAATAAATCACAGACTTCGTATCATCTTTAACATGCACTGCTCAGACTTCCTGTTACCCACACCATTCAGTTTATGCCTCCTTTTACCCCCAATTTGCGATATTCACTCCTCTGCTTCTCCTCAATGCAGAACGCTCTCACTCCCTATTACTCAGAGCATGCAGAACTCACTCAATTTCTTTGGTCACAGTTCTCATCAGAAAAAAATGATGTGGTTCAGAGGTCAGGTAGTGACATGTCACACAGTATTTTGCAGTTCCTGATGGGTCCAAGTAGCTGAGTGGGGTGTTCATTCCAATTCAGAGAAAAGCTAAAAAAATCACTTTTGGGACAGTAAGTCTGGAACAAAGGATGAAAATGTTATGAATGCCCATTTTCTCAGGAGCCATATTGATTTTTTCTCATATTAATATCAAATAGTAGACTTGCAGGCATAATAATTCATAATGGCTGGGTCACAGGTCGTGAGGTGCGTAGAATGTTCTTCACGGCGACAAAATGCAAGACTTTGTTCTTGCTAGCAGACGTTTTTTCACTGAATATTAGGCCTAACAAATAACTGGGCCTCATCTTGGCTGCTTCACCTTTTTCATTATAATATTTTTTTTAACTTTTTAACTGCAGACTTGTGAAGTTCAACTTGGCAGTGAGAAGTAATGGGCCCGTAACTGACATGATAAGATCCCAGGAATGACCTCAGCGCGGCCCGGGGGCCCAGGGGCCCATTCCTGCAGTGTGTGACGTCTCGCAGCTTGGACCAGAGCTTCCACACAAGGCCTTTTAATGCTCCTCCTCTTCCACAGGAGTGGCTCCAGCTGAAATGAACAGGCTCCGCCAACTTGGGACAACAGCACTAATCCCTGCTACCTCTTTAAGGTTCTTCAGTGCCCCTCCTGCTCCAGCCAAATAAGAATCAGCTGCCTCACCTAACGGCGTGAGGGGAAGCACCGAGCCAGCAGAGGTGGACTGGGACCAGGGCTCCAATCCCTGATTGGCTGGACCTGAGTGTTAGCGTTTTCCTTTAATTGGACCGACATTGATGACGGGGGAGGCACCCTGTAATCGCAGTGCTCAGATTACATCTTAAAGTGAGGGCAATTTACCCAAATGCCAAATTTGACAATGAAGTGTCCCCTCCCTGTCTGTTTATGGAAAAGTACCGGTACCTCATGCTGGATCGAAGGAAGAAAACAAAATGAAAAGAAATGGTTTCCTTCCCTCCCTTGGCTCTCCTCCTTCCCTCTTTTACACCCTCAACCCACCCCCACCCCCCCATAAGGGCAGTAGTCCTATCCAACATCTGCTCCATGGATTAGCTCCTGAACATGGCAGATTGTATTATATCCTGAGTGGGCTTTACTGTAAGGTTCACCACAAGCCGCACCCCCCCCCTCCCCCCCACACACCCCTGTACAACCTTTCTCCCCCTAAACGAGTCTGAAAAGGGGGCTAACTCTTTGTTAACAGAGAAACTATTAACTGAGAGGGAGTTAATCAGAGTCAGAGTGAAGGACTCATCATTAGCATGTGAATCGGCCATGACTCTGCATTGGAGTCCTTTCTCTCTGCTCCTGAAAAGGTCTGAAAACCTTGCCTGTAAGTACTTCCTGCTCTGGTTTGGGCCCGGAGGGAAGACCACTGTGGTGGCCGCGCACAGTCGCCAGCAGAAAATTATATAAAAAGGGAAATACAGCATAATAGAGGTAAACCTTTCAGTAGCAGATATGCTTCTCTTTACCTGCTGAGAGGGGATCCTGATGGGATGGTGTCCCCTTCACCATCGTCTAAGAGGGGATCCTGATGGGACGGTGTCCCCTTCGCCATCGTCTGAGAGGGGATCCGGATGGGACGGTGTCCCCTTCACCATCGTCTGAGAGGGGATCCGGATGGGACGGTGTCCCCTTCACCATCGTCTGAGAGGGGATCCTGATGGGACGGTGTCCCCTTCACCATCGTCTAAGAGGGGATCCTGATGGGACGGTGTCCCCTTCACCATCGTCTGAGAGGGGATCCTGATGGGACGGTGTCCCCTTCACCATCGTCTGAGAGGGGATCCTGATGGGACGGTGTCCCCTTTGTCATTGGCTGAGAGGGGATCCTGATGGG
>JABFDZ020000044.1:3412683-3430587 GCA_019775955.2 Pollimyrus isidori | reverse complement strand
GAAGTCAGCAAACAGAAGTCTGGCTGAGGTGTTAGGACGTTCAAGGTGCCTGTGTATGGTGTCCATGATGAATAGTTTTGCATCATCAACCCCTCTATCTGCCTGATATGCAAACTGGAGCGGGTCCATCAGAGCATTAGTCACCTTGACGATGTGCTTCTTTATGACCCTCTCCATGGTCTTCATCACAAGTGAGGTCAGAGCCACAGGCCTAAGGTCATTCAAAGCCCTGACTGAGCTCTTCTTGGGGATGGGGACCACTGTGGAATGCTTCCATAGCTGGGGAACTGTGCAGCTCTCTACTGATCTTTGAAACAGGAGCTTAAACACACCACCCAGCTGTTCTGCGCAATGACGTAGAACACGGCCACTAATATTGTCTGGGCCCGGTGCTGTGTTCTCCTTGGTCTTCTTGAGGGCTCTCACAACCTCCTCAATGGAGAAGGTGAGATCTGTTCCAGTGGGCAGTAGGGAGGAGGTGACCATGCTGAGGCAGGAGGAGTTGTCTGTCTCAAACCTGGAGAAGAAGGAGTTGAGATCATTGGGTAGGGATGATGGGCTGCTGCCTGCCACCCGGATGGTTCTGTGGGTGGGGGGGGTAATGTTCACCGCGGCCATATTCTTAATTCCTTGCCAGGCTGAGCGGAGGCAGCCTTGACCAAATTTTTCCTCCACCTTGTTCTTGTACATCAGCTTGGCCTTTTTTATGGCTCTTTTGACCTCTCTGTTAACTTCCTTCTTCTCAAGATTTGTACCGGTGAAGAATATTCTCTTCTTTTTATTCAGAATTCCTTTAAGTTCTTTGGTTATCCAAGGTTTATTGTTGGGATAGATTACTACCTCCTTACTGGGAATGATGCTGTCTACACAGAAGGTGATGTAAGAAGACACCGTATCCACTTGTTCATTGATGTTACAGGAGGAGGAGAGGAGGCTGTCCCAGTCTGTTGATTCAAAGCAACCTTGCAAGGTTGCAATGCTGTCGTGGGTCCACTGCTGGATGGTTTTTACAGCCTTCTCTGCTCTCCTTATAACAGGGGTGTAGGCTGGTGCTAGCAGGATAGTGTGGTGATCAGTAGTGCCAAGTGGGGGAAGGGCAAAGGCTTTATATCAGGTATTTATTCTTTTTTTTCCCAAAAACTCCAAAACAAGATCTTCTGATGCTTTTTTAAGTCTAGTGAAGGTTCTCAAGTAAAATAAAACTTAAATCTATAAAAAACATCTTTTGATTTAAATATGTTCTACTGCTAACAGTAAAGGCTGGAACACACTAACACACACAAGGACTGTGTGTTTCTGCATCCGCATTTGTAATGGCCACAGAATTGTTCATATTTCTGCAGTCAAGCCCACATAATGGATGCATGTTCTAAAAGAATTTACTGTAGATTATAAAACTTTTACCCCTAACTGAACTTAAGGAAGAACATTTAATTAATATTATAATTCATAAATACAAATTCATTCATAAATCTAAGTATTTGAAAATAAGACCTGTACTTCATGTATTTTATAAATAATTTTGCCATTGATTTACATGTTTCAAAAGGATGTAGAAAGCTTGTGGTAAAGATATTTTGAAATGTCTTGCTAAAATGTTCAGTGGTTCAATAAAATTTATTTTAAAAAAACAACAACAACAATTCACACAGACGCTGAATGTGTGGGCTGGGTAAAGTACAATAAGCCAAGAGAGAGATATACACAGTGGGTGAGATGGTTGGTTGCTGAACAAACACGAAAGCTTGGTGCTGTAGGTATTCAACTACAGAGAACCACGTTTACATCAATTACATCATAAGCGTTTGTGAATGTCCACATATGCAGAAGCAGCAACAGACCTTAAGTCAATATATTCTTCTGTACATATACAGGCATGAGCAAAAATATTGTTGCAATTACATATGCTTTGATATTGTCATGTTTATTTCTCTTGTTAGCACTGGAAGAACACAAAAAAGCAGAGGGAAAAAAACTAATCTGAGAAATTCCACAGAAAACGTCAAAAATGGCCTAGCCAAAATTCTTGGCACCTTATCAGAATAATACAAAGTAACTGTATTTCAAGTATGTCATGCTCCTTTGAACTCAGCTGTAGCAATTAACAGGTGCTGGCAATATGGAAAGTTCCACTTGCAGTTAAAATCGAGAAATGTTGACTCAGTCTTGTTTTTGAGTGTCTGTGTATACCACAATGAGCATGGAGAAAAGAAAGACGAGCAAAGAATTGTCTGAGGATTTCAGAACCAAAATTATAAAAAGCATGGACAATCCAAGGGTACAAGTCCATCTCCAGAGATCTCAATGTTCCTATGTGCACTGTGCATAACAATGTAATGAAGTTTACAGCCCACGGCACTGTGGCTAATCTCTCTGGACATGGACAAAAGAGGAAGATTGATATGTTACAATGAAGAATTGCTCAAATGGTGGATAAAGAACCTCAATCAACTTCCGAACAAATTCAAGCTGACCTGCAGGCACAGGGTACAATAGTGTCAGCTCACACTCTCCGTCAGTATCTGAATGAAAAGGGATGCTAGGGCAGGAGACCCAGCAGGACCCCATTGCTGACACAGAAACATAAAAAAGCCAGATTGGACTTTACTATAACTTACCTCTGGAAGCCACAATCCTTCTGGGAGAACTTCCTCTTGAAAGATGAGACAAAAATAGAGCTTTGCGGTAAAGCATATCATTGTACTGTTTATCAAAAAGCAAATAGAAGCCTTCAAAGAAAAGAATATGGTCACTACAGTCAAACAATGAGGAGGTTCACTGATGTCTTGGGTTTGCTTTGCTGCCTCAGGCACCAGTAGTCTAGACTGTTTGCATGGTCTTATGAAATCTGAAGTCTACCGAAGAATCCTGTGGTTCAATATAAGGCCCAGTGTCAAAAAGCTGGGTCTCAGCTGGAGGTCATGGGTCTTACAGCAGGACAGTGACCCAAAGGAAACACTCAAAGAGCACCGAGAAATGGTTTAAGATGAAGAGCTGGAGAGTTATGAAGTGGCCAGCAATGAGTCCAGATCTATATCCCATAGAGCACCTGTGGAGAGATCTAAGAAGGAAGCCTTCAAATCTGAAAGGCATGGAGCAGCTGGCAAAAGAAGAGTGGTCCAAAATTCTAGTAGACAGATGTAAAAGACTCATTGATTGTTACAAAAAGGGATAAAAATCAGTAAATTTCTTCCAAATGGTGTGCTATCAAGTTTTCAGTTGAGGGTGCCAACAATTTTGTACAGGCCATTTTTGACATTTTGTGTGGAATGTCTCAGATTTGTTTTTTCCCTCTGTTTTTTGTGTTGTTTTAAGAGAACAAGAGAAATAAATATGACAATACCAAAGCATTTGTAATTGCAACAATCTTCTAGGAGAAGTTGTGCTTCTCTGACATACAGTATGCCAGGCTGCCAATATTTTTGCCCACGACTATAAAGGGTTTAAATACCCTTAATAGTTTGAGTGGGCAATTAACACAACTAAAGCACTCATGAGATACAAACTTTGTGTTGAAGAACTGCATTTAAGTGAACCGTTAAATGAATAAATCTCAAAATATTAGGGCAATTAGATGACAAGCAATTAGCCAAGCCTCCAGGGCCGCTAATAAAATCCTACTCATTTACATCAGTAAAAGCTCTTTTTTTCTATCCTTATACTCTATGAAATCTTGAAGAAATATGCAGATGCAGCTTCTTGCTGTTAACGCAGGGCTTAGCCAAGGGCAGAAAGCTTGTAGTTGGAAGATGCCTTTTTATTCAAGAACTTGATTGAGGGCTGAGAGGAGAAGGCTGCTCATGAAATGGTGTTAATCCCAGGATTCCCCAAAGCTTAGTCAGTCCTCCACCCTGCCATGCTGGAACGCTGTTAATCAGTCAGCTTTCAACAGAACGACATCCCCCAAAAACTTGTCGGGAAGTTCAGGCTGTTGACTTTCTACACATCCCTGTGTAATTGGATCCTGGACTTTCTGCCTAAGAGACCTCAGACGGTCCACATGGGCAGTAACATCACCAGCACCCACCCCCCAGTCCACTTCACCCTGCTGACTCATGACTGTACTGCTGAGCACGACTAAAACAGCATCATAAAATTTGCTGATGACATGACAGTGGTGGGTCTCATCAGCGACTGTGATGAGTCAGAATTCAGGCTGGAGTTGGAGTGGCTGGCAGACTGATGCAAGGTCAACAATCTCCGTCTGAGGACAAAATAGAACATAACTTAAGGAATATTTTGTTCACACCCCACTGCACATGAAGGAATGTTCCGTGGAGAAAATGAAGATCACCAAATTACCTGGAATCTGTTCTGTGAATAGCTTCACCTGGACTGTTGACACCTTCATCCTAGCCAAGAAACACCGTCTCCACTTCCTGTGGAGATTGTCTTACACACCCCATCTTCACTGTAATTTATAGGAACACCATAGAGAACTCTCTCATGGTCAAGCCTGGGAACTGCGAAGTCTCACACTGCAGATCCCTACAGTGGATAGTGCTTACGATGGGAAAAATCTTCAGAACATATGAACACCCAAGCCAGCTGTGACAGGTTCAGATCCCCTACTTGCATATGGACACTATGAAAATAAAGCCCCTGAACTTGAAGATTTTATATACAGTACATTCCATATTTTAGGTGGTATGTTATGGATCTGAAGCTCTGTTTATATTTGAGATCCAGTAGTTAAGCCTGTATATGTCTCCATACATGAGTCACAGGAAGAATGAGGCCAGTGGGGGTGATGGCAGGTGGTTCAGGAGTTGTATGGGAGGGGGGCACAGTCAGGGTGGGGTGCGGTGGGGTGGGGTGGCTGCTGGCTGTTACAGTGTTCAGGAGCATTTGATCCAAATACACACCTATACTGAGCAGTGCAAAGTCAGGGCTCCAGTCCAGAATGTTGTTCAGTACTGTATGTTTACAACAGGGCTTCACATTTGTTGACTATGGACCAGTTTCCCTTTGGCAAAATTTCATGTCATACCTCAAACTGTGTACCTCCACCCACGGTTTATTGTAATCCCCCCGCTCTCCCTTGGTTCAGCATTTACTGAATGCTGAAATGGCCCAGTATGTACACAACTTGCTTTCATCAGACTTTGAACTCTGTCTGGCTTTCATTGTGCAGAGGATTCTGCAGGATTTCAGAATCCACCTAATTCCAGCACTTTTTTTGAGTCTCTACAAGAGTGTCCTTCTGACATTTTCACACTTGTATGGGGTGTCTATATGACTGTGAGCAGGAAAGTATGGCAGGCAGTGTGACTACCTGCAGTTTGAATTTCAGCCTATACAGCCTCTCAAACATTGTCGTTAATTGAATGCACTGTGACTGCCGTGGCAGAAGGGGTCAAGTGCTACCACCAGGTGTCACCCTTGTCACAGTTCCTGCCTGCTCCTCACGTACAAGAGCTGGCGTCGAGAGTGATGCATGTATTGAACATGTTTCTGATACACAAAGCAGATATACATTTCTTAGCTTTTGAAAGAGCATATTTATCCAGTGTTGGTAGCTTTTGTTACACATCTACCTTATTTTGTAACTGCAGCAACTATCATTCTATCATAAATAAATCGTACAGTTTTTGAGGGAAAAGCTTTAAAATGTTGTACTGACTTTAACAACAGTGTTGTGTAAAACCTGATAGGTGAAAATATGTGGATAAAAATATGTTGATGCAGTTGAACACCTCGGGGAAGATAACAGGTATCTGCAGGCAAATACATACCCTTCATTTTTAACTCTGGAAAAAATCCATTTCTATCCACAAAGAGAATATGCATGACCTGGAGGACAGCGAGCTGCACACCGGAGCCTTCTGCTGAATCATCAGGCTTCTTGGTTTATCCAGCTGACATAATGTAGAAATTTACAAGGTAAAGCACTTACTGGTTAATCGTGCAGTGTTTATATGCCTTAGGTTTGAAAAGCAGCAGACGGCTATAAGATCAATATTATATAGCATATGCTGAACATTAACCTTAAGAAAATTGAACAGCAGTTGCAAAATAAAATTTTGTAACACTTTATTGAGGGGGCACCAATAATGCATTGGTACACTCTTATGCAAGGTATTAATTTACCAAAAACAAAGTGTTCTAATGTAAATAATCCCATGTTCATTCATCATTAATCAATCACAACATATTGCAATGTATTTCATGAAAATAATGTATTTTAACATGCTTTTATATGAGTAGTAACTGAGTTACTAAGTTACTTGTGCCCCCTCGAGTAAAGTGCCACGAAAAAATTCTAAAGCTCTTTTCAGCTCCCAGCCTCGTGTTCCGTTACCCCTGAGCACCTTCACGTTTTGCCCCCAGAGTTATCAGTTTAAATTGCGCTCAATTGTAGTTCAGAAGCGGCTAACCAAAGGCCCAGGAGCTCAAGAGGATAACAGAAACATTACATACTGCACGATAAAGTATCAAAAATTAAGAATTTTAAAGGATTTTAGAACACATTCATGTTGGTTGTAATGACCATGGCTGTAATACAGAGGTACTTGAGGGCACTGAAGGTTTGTTGCTAAGAAGCAGCAGAGTTTCGTTGGCGAAAGATGCCCCTTGCTTGAGTGTGTTTCATGATTCTAATGTTAGCTGCCCCTTGAGAGACATGAGCAAGATAAGAGATCATCATGTCACCCTCTTTATAATAGACTTTTTAAACCACACAATTTAATTGTACGTTGTGATTTCTTTTTTTTACAACTGGAAATTCATTGTACGTTTCAGCCAATGTTATTTGGCATTTCAGCTAAGAACCTAATAATAGCCTACAATATGTTCAAAACTCTGCAGCATGGGAGTCTCACGTCTATCAAATCCCGGCAACATATCACCCTTGTTCTACGCCAGCTTCACTGGTTACCCATTCAATACCCTACAAAATTCACTGCAAAATCATTCGGTTAGTTTTCAAAGCACAGTATAATCTCTCACCTACATATGTTTCTAATCTCTTAACTTCTTACCAACCTATACGTACTTTGCGGTCCACCGAAGCCCACCTCCTTACTGTTCCTCCCACCCATCTGCGCTCTATGGGAGACAGGGCTTTCAGTGTAGCTGGTCCTAAATTATGGAACTCTCTCTCTCTCTCGCACTTCGTCAATGCACTGAACTTTCTACTTTCAAAAAACTACTGAAAACTCATCTCTTTTTACTGGCTTTCCATACATCACCCTGAAACTTACATCAGTGAAATATCAGTTTTCTCTTTTACGCTGTGATTTGTTTTATTTTTATTTTTAACTGTATTTCGGTATGACCTTACTTCACTGTTTCTCTGTGGGGCATGTTCCTGATTATTATTGTATTTAATGTTTAATAAGTGATTTTATTCTGTTTCATGTAAGGTGTCCTTGGGCAACCTGAAAGGTGCCTTATAAGTTCAATGTATTATTATTATTATTATTATTATTATTATCATTCTAATACTAACCATAATGAATCAACTCCTGAGCACTTGTTTTCCAGCACTAACACTGAGATTTGTAGGGCTAAGATAAAGGCTATTATACAAATGTATGATTGAAAGTGTTGAAAAGTGTTTCATTCTTTGCTGAGAAAATGCAGCTTGAACTTTTAATATTAGCGTTACATAAGATGCACAAGTCGAGATATCAGCAAAAAATAAATGAATGTTAATTCATCCAGCGTTAAGTAATGTGAAACAATGGCATGATATTTGCAAATTGAAAGGGATATTATTGTTTGTTTCCGTCTGTATTGTGTAAGTGGAGCATTAAGTCTATGCAAATTACTATTGAAAAAATTCTCAGCTACAGACTGCAGAACATCACAGCATGGTGTCACACTGCTGGACGTTCACTCAGAAAGATCAGCAGGCAGAGATGGAGGGGGACCGGGCCTGTGACATAAGCCTGGCCCAGTGATGGACTGGCTGCAAAAGGCTGGGCCGGGAACTACCTCATTGCAACTGGAGGAAGCTGCGGATTAAAGCACCAAAGAACTTCAATAAAGGAAGTGTCTGTCTGGGGGTGGAGGTTTTGGTGGGGGCACTGGGCCGTCCCATTGTCCCGTCCATGATTGAGAGGGAGAGGAGCAGGGCAGGAGGGTTTTGTGTTAGCTAGCCCTCTGAAGGCCGTGCTTATTAAAGGGTGGGGGTGGCTGTTGACTCTTCTTGTGTGAACTGGAGTCGTGGGTGCACACCCCTCTCGTCCTCTTGCCTGACCACTTGTTTACGAGGCCTCTCGACATAGCCCCACCACTCGAGGGACCAGCTATCACTGGCCATCCACCTCCTTGACTCTGCCACAACTACCCGGCCAACCCCATCCTATTGTCCATCTTAAGTGCGCTTTAATTAGCTGGGATCAATGTCCCAATTGGTCCGCAAAGATCTGCCTCTTCTGGGTGGCACGGCCGAAAGGCCTAGTGTGTGAGCCTGGGGTCAGTGGAGTGCTGCTGAAGGCACATTGTTCAAGAGGGAAAATGTTTGCTAATTTAATGAAAAAGGGGTTTGGAAACCTTGCCTTTGTGTAGCTCTTACAAAGCTGCGACTTCCGACAAGGCGGCCTTGGGCAGATCCTCAGGCCGTTCGGGGAAGCACACAGTAAAAGTCGAGGAAGTGCAGATGGCAACATAAGTGCCGTGTGTGGGGGGCACAGACCCTTCATGGGACCACATCGGCTTGCATCGTCACGTTTGTCAAAAGTGCCGGATATATAGCAAAATTGCCAATAGAGGATATTGCACCTAAGACTGGAGACATTTCCTCTCCATTTTCCCCCTTCTGTGTCCCAGGGCAGATTAAAATGTATGACAAGAGCAAGTTCACCAAGGGAATGTCAAGTTTGTCAAGCAATCTTTTCAGGACTTTAGGGGAGCCGCTGTAAACCCTTCAGACTTGTAGAAGCAGCTGACCGGAGTTGTGATAATATGGCAAAATGATCTGCTTGTAAATCCCGGATGTATAATTAGGTCAGTAAAAGGCATTGGGGTCCCTGAGAAAAGTTCAGGGTGATAGATTTTTCAACCAATCCGGGTAAATTTCTCAAACCGTAAGCCTGACTCAATTGACACCAGCAACCTATTGAAATGAAATAACCAAATTGGCCAAAGCCAGAATCACCAGGGTATTTCCCTTATTACTCTTTAAACACCCATAAAACTTCATTCTGTGCCGGAGTGGTCACCAGTCCATCTGACAAATTATTAGAACATTCTCAACCACAAGCCCCCGACGACAGATAGGCCTGGGAGCAGCTTCTGAAAGACTGGGATCAAGCTGTGTTTGACACACATGCACACACAAAAACACATCCCAGCTTTAGCTATGGGCGACATTTTATTATTACCCCAGGCCGGGAAAACTAGCCATTGAGGGTGGGGGGACAAGGGGGGGGTGGGATTTGATCAATAGCCCCGGCAAAACGTGTAATACCTTAAGTCCCCTTTGTGCAGAGTGTTTAAATAGTGAGAGTTTGGGGAAGAAGAAGCAGAGGAAGAGGATGGAAAGGGGGAACAGGAAAAAGAAAGGAAGAGTATGTGAGACGAGGGTGGGGGAGGTTAGAAACTTTTCTGCAACAGTGCAATGTGTAGATGTGCTGCTAATCCGGGTTTTATTGGCTGTCCCACTCTGACCTGGCCGGCCAGGCGGATTGAGTGGGAGGGCTAGGGGGCGGAGCACCGCTGAACACATGTCCTCCATTGTGACTTGCCTGATCAGAAAGGCCTGAAAAAGAGCCAGACCTGGTTACAGCCCTCCTTGGGTCGCCGTAGAAACGCGCGACAGGGGTTCTGTATGTCTTCACCCTCCTGTGCACACACTCACAAACAATTGTATACACACACAGCAACACCATTCATATTCCATTTAACCGCTCAGGCCTCACTTTCCCCATCCAGGCCCTCTGTACCGTGTCGCCCATACATTGCCCCCCCCGTCCTCAGAGATACATATCATCCTCCTGCAGTTATTATGGATGCACTGAGCTATAGCACACCTCCAAGCTGATTTTCAGAGAATTTTTCACTTTTAAGTAGCAGACTAAGAACATCGCACTAGATCATGAAACCTATAGAGCCAGTGGAGGAACCTAGATTATTATCTCAGTGAGCAGCACTAGTTTTTATCTCAGTGGGGCAGGGGGCGGGGGGGGGGGCCGCGGGCGCGCCGGGGGCGGGGGCCGCGGCGCCGGGGCGGGGGGGGGGGCCCCCCCCCCCCCTTGTTGATCCCCACGCCGCTTTCTGGATTTAAAGCTGAACCCCTTTCCCTGCTTCACCCCATAGCCCCTTTCCTCCGTCACAGTCAGCATGCACAGATGTACACGGGGCTTAATTGCAGGGTGAGATGAAAGACCCCCCCCCCCGTTAATTTCACCAGGGGTTGGACAACCCACTGACGGTGCTGTATCCACGTTTGTTTTTCCCCGCTGGGCTGTGCCCCCTCCCATTCCCACCCCCTTCACCTCCTTCAGGGTCTAAGTCCTGTGGCCCCTTGTAACTCAAGGAGCCAAGCCCCCCCCCTGCTCCCCCCGCCTCCTCTACAGGCTCCACAAGCCTATGCCAGCTGCCACTGCTCACTCAAACCTGTCGCCTGGCAACAGAGGCTTGAGGGCGAAGGTGAGAGGAGGGGCTCTCTGTATTCCCCTGCTGATCTCCTGTACCGATCTCCCGCAACTCTCCAGGAAGGCAGGCAAACAGCAGGAAGTACTGCCTGACCTGTGTGTGTTTGATTACATTGAATGTTTGGGTTTGTCTGGAAAAAAGCATCTTCCTTGAGTACGCGTCCAGGGGCACCCGTCCAGGAGGGCGCCGCCCTGCTGGCAGGGGGAGGCCATACCATTCCAGAGCGACCACACCAATGGGCGGCTACACTCCCATTTCCCAGGGTTTTGGGCGTTCAGAGGGTCAGGGTGATGCTAACTGGGGGGTCTGCTGATAGCTCTGAGCAGACCGCCTGCCTGGCTCTCCTCAGGGGCATCCTCATCTTCTTGTGTTCTGTGGTTGAGGATATTATTAGGTGTCCGCAAGCCCCCCACCCCTGCTTGAGCACCAAACTCCAACCCAACCCCCTCATTTCAGCGCAACACCTGTCTTTAGAAATAGAGGGCGACTCTGTGGAGGATTTGCTGCTCTGCCCCAGAGGAGCCGACATCCTGGCCCATTCCGGGGCTCAGTCTCTCCTGCTGCCTCAGTTTGATGAGCAGGAGCACATCCTCGTCTTAACCTGCAGCTTGGTGGATCAAAGGGGCTTTTTGAGGCAGATTGCCCCCAGTCTCAGCTCTCAGAGGCTGCCAGGCACATTTCTGCTGTCTTCTTTCGTAGGAGGGGGGGGAGGGCCTGGATGCTTCCTCATCGGAGTGACTCCATCTCAGAGACCCTCGGAATGCCCTGCTTTCAATTTATTTTCCTTCGTAGCTTCCAGGGCAGCAGGAGGTGCTTGAGCAGGCAGCTGAGTGCCTGGGCTCCTATCGGAACCTTCTGCTGCCAGTCGGCGAGTCTGGGTGCCGGAGTCAGGAAAATGCGCTCGAAGGGCAAAGGCAGGCCTAAGGTCCCTGAGGAAGCCCCAGGGGTGAAGGTATCCATGGGGCCATGTTACATTTCACAGCTTCAGCTTTGAAATGTGTAAATTGTGTTTATTTGGGCCTAACCTTCTGTAAAAGGATCATAAACAGACAAAAGTTATTATAAAAAGCATCAACTGTCTGACTTAACCTAATAAAATAGGCGGATTCATAGGCCAATGACACTCGTCCCCTCCAACACCCCCCCAAAGGCAATTAAGGAGTCGAAATAGATGATCGAATGAAGCTGATCAGTAAGCCAACTATTTTCATAATTATTGATACCTATATGCTGGGCGTGACTTTTTCTAATTGAGGGTTTCATTTTTTTTTTTTTTAAGGAAATAAACTTTTTAAAAGCGTCTGCAAAACCTATGAATCTTTAATCAGATAATTTCCAGAAGTTAGCGTGTTGTTTCTCATAAGGCGTCGAGCTAATGGCCAGACTTCAAACGACTCTGAGGAGCTCGATGTCTGCTTCGGGCTGCACCATCCGCGGGGGGACTCTTTGCCGCTAATGTGATGAAGACTGTTAATGCTGTCCTTTTTTTATTTTTAAAAAGGCAGTTTTCACAAATTCCTCCAAAAGAATCAGAGCCGTTGTTAAAAAGTAGCTCACAGTCAAATGGTCTGAATATAATAACAGTGATAAAAGGAAGAGCCGCCCCCCCCTCCTTTGGTCCCCCAAAATCAGCTAGCCGCTAACGGCTACGGTCACGTCACCTTTTTCCATAGAGGAGATGGTTTGAATTGTGCAGCTACCGCGCCACCCCCCACCCCCCACTCCCCACTCCCTTCTCACTACTTTGACCTCTAGAGACTGAAAACTGCTCATAATAATGTGAGAACACATTTTAAAACTTAAATATATATATATATATATATATATATATATATCGCTAGGCGTTAAATTGCTTGGTACATCCCAGGCCAGAAATGAGATGCCTCAGGTGAGGGGTCTGCAGATGCCCCCCCCCTGGGTGTCTGACTGCTCCCCTCAGTAGGGTTTCAGAGAGCCAGGCGATGGAGGGGGGCATTCGCTTCTGGCTATACGGGTTGTTTGCTGTTGTAGGGGTGCAACTGGACAAGGTAACCATGCTGACGTAGGTGGTGTACTGTGGGCATAGAGGGTGTACTGGGGGTGTGATCACCATAGAGATGGTCACTCCATGGATATGTACATTATGATAAATCCACAATTAAAAGACACACTCTGACTCTAAATCCCTTTACTTCTCTGGTGGCTCAGTGGCTGGCACTGGTACCCTCCAGGGTTGGAGGTTCGAATCCAGTCTCCCCATGTTTTCATATTCACTGCCTTATAGCATAAGCAAGTTCCAACTCACGGGAGTTTTACTTGCACAAAAATGTCCTAAGGTCCATAACCAATCAGATTGTAGAGAAGGTGGGTCTGAGCAACTAGAGGAGGCGGGACCAAGGCATTTGTTCTGATTAATTTCTCCCACCTATTCTAGTCGCTTGGATCCAACTTATTTACACTTTCATTGGTTATCTCTCTGAACCAAGCATTTTTTGTTTTGTCCTCTGAATATTTTTGCGTAAGTAAAATTCCCATGAGCCATGTCCTTGCCCCGTGACAATCCACAATGTCCCAGGCTTTGTCACTCTGCTATCTGGGACAGGCCTCAGATCTCCCAGTGATGCTGCGCAGGAAGAGCACTTGAGAAATGGATGGATGGATGGATGGATGAAGTAATTGTAAAGCCATACAGATGCAGGGAATAGTTCTGGTAGAAGCTGACCCGGCCGGGGGAGAGGGCCCTCTCCTGTACCACGCCGGCCCTCTCCTGTACCACGCCGGCCCTCTCCTGTACCACGCCGGCCATCTCCTGTACCACGCCGGCCATCTCCTGTACCACGCCGGCCCTCTCCTGTACCACGCCGGCCCTCTCCTGTACCACGCCGGCCCTCTCCACCGCCAGCAAGTTCCCATCCTGTTAGCTGGAAAATTGTGAAGGGCCTTCTGTCCTCGGATTAATTTGTAGGGTAACCCACTGAGAAGGTCTTATGGGCAAAAACAGGGTTGCCATTAAATTCCATGAAATTGAGCAGCCAGATTATAAGGTTTATGGCTAATTTCAAAGGGCAGCTCCCTGTTTTTTTACGGCACCATTTAGCCCTTCCACATTTTCCCCCTGCCGCGGCCGCCACCAGGAGCCTGCGTCTGCGAGCCTGTGCACAGAAGCCCGTCTTTATTACGTAATGCATGCAGACGCTAAACATGTGTCTTGGTGCTGACAAGCCAAGCTCCGTGGTCGTTTTCTTCCTGCCAGCAGCATGAGCGTTGATGGCTTTTCCGTATCCGCCGCGTCATGCTCTTATTGCCTGAATCTGAGCTTCAGATACCGAGCCCGCAGTAACCGTGACGACCATGGAACTGCTGCTAACCCTGTAGCTAGAGGCATGTCTGCTTCCAAACTGTTAATAATGCATCTAGAATCACTATTATTATTCAAGTAGTGCATAGGTGCATGACCCCGAAGAGCCAGGTATTTTAATATTTAGAGGGACCTGAAAAACATGGAGGAATGAAGGAATTGGAGGGGGAGAGGTGGACTTGTATAGAGACACATTAGCACAGGTGCAGATTAGCCTGAGTACAGATTAACACGCGCACACACATTCATTAGTACAGGTGCACATTTTTCTGGTTACAGATTAACAGAGGCACACACGTTCATTAGCATAGGTGCAGATTAGCAAATTAACATATGTATATGAGTGTATTAACATAGGCACACACGTGCATTTGTACAGGTACAGATGAGCCTGGGTACAATTATACATAAGTATATGTGTTCATTAGCAAAGATGCAGATTAACCTGGGTGCATATTAACATACATATTAGCATTTGTACAGGTACAGATGAGCCTCGGTACAGATTGACATAGATACATGTGTTCATTAGCACTGAAGGTGCAGATTATCCTGGGTGCAGATAAGGATAGGTGCACACGTGCATTAGCATTAGCATTAGCATTAGCACCTGCCCTGGAGTTTGGCTCGAAGGACCAGTGGCTGAAGCTGGCGTATCCCGAGGCCTTAAAACGAACAAAATAAGAGATTAGAGAACACGTGTGCAGTGGGGGAGGCTAATGGCCACGGGGACGAGGGAGGGGGCGCTGGCCGCACCGGGCCAGAATCCTGCGAGAAAGCAGCAAATCGGCGGTGCTGAAGGAGATCTCGCCAAACAAATGACAGCATATGGCAGATGAGAGAGGGACACGGTCATTGTTGTCACCGGGCCACCCGCGGCCACCCATCCAGATTGAATTTTTAATTCCACTGTCACTGGTCACCGTGGCGGCCCGCTGCCACACTTTAATTAGCCCCTGGGAGTGGGGGGGTGCTGTAGTTTGGACGCTTTCCACGCGGTGAGCTCACCCCCGGCTACACCGATGTTCCCCACCCCCCCTGCCTAGACACGGGGGCCAGAGGTGCCGCGTTTGATCGCAGCGCCCGGATATCACAGGCCAGGAAAGAACGAATTTCTGCCCGATATTTGTGGTAAGGCGGTGGGGCCGCCGGCCGCCAGGGGCCCGATAATGAAACAACAATCAAAGCCGGTTTGAAAGTCCTTGTGATTTTTTTCCTCTCCAGCGATACATCCAGCAGGCAATTTGCTGCTGGTGGGAGGTTAGACTGTGTAGCGGCCCTGAGCTAACAGGAGCACCAACCCCCCTGCTCTCCCCCCATTCTGGAAAGGGGGGGGGGGGGGGCTGGCTCGAACAGTTTCCTTTCTGGCCTAATCAACAAAACAGCCTCAGCTGCCCCCCCCAGATCCCCTGCCAGGGTCCCTATCATCTTCTGATCAAATATTAATGTCTGATACTCTGCTTGCTCACTAATCCAAAGCCAATTAATATTATCTGTCAATTATTTACAGATCCTGAGGTGCGGGAGGCAGATCCCTAAGGACGCCCATCGACCAGGTTCGAATGCATAATTGACTTCCTCTTTTCCTCACCCCCACCACCCCCCTGCCATTCCAGCACCCCCACCGCACACATCTTTCCTTTCTTCCTCTTCTCTCTCACCCTTTTCCTGTTTACTGTCATTTTCTGCGTCTTCTTCTTGCACATCCCCTCTTTCGTTTATGTGTATTCACATCCCCCTCTCCATGTGACTGGATGACCGGCGTCACTCCCAACTTAATTGTGGTGGTGGGGGGGGGGGCAATGGGGAACCAGGATGGAGTATCAGGGGTGGGGGGTGGCGGGGCTTGGTGGTAGGGGTGCTAGGGGTGGGGGGTGGACTTCACGGGGTAACATGGCCCAAAATCCATGCTTCATTGGTACTGTATCACGACAGAACTGGGATCCCAGCATTTTGTCTTCCAGCTTTATCCACAAGCCTCTGTTAAAATTTTGTACAAGCAACCTATGAACTGATCACCCCAGTGATCTACAGGATCCCTCCTGTCACACAGAGGCGTGTTTTTGTGAGCTGCTCAGATCCTTGTTTTACATTCACCTCTTTCTGCCATGCACACCTTCGCATTAAAGGTCAAACATCACAGTTTAACTGCGAGCAAATGCAGGTGGAATGCGGGCTTGCAAGCAGCTGCTGCAGTGTGGATGATCTCCCAGTGACAGGCTGTAAGATGACCCACCTGGGCTTAAGTGTTTGAACATGGTTTAGTTGGCGCTTGAGGTTAGCTTAAGTCGCTAAAATGGAATTAGGACAATAACGAGGGATTAAACTGGCAAAACACAGTGGCCGCTTGTCACTGCTGCTGGTGCGCAGAGAACGGTCACTATGGCCGACCATCAGTCCGACGGTCCTGAAGAAGCTATTGGTTCTGCTGCGGGTTTTTGTGCGGCCACAGGTGGCCTGAGCCTCGTTAGCGGGCGCACTGGGCTGAGGGCTGCTCGCTCCTCGTGCTTATTTATTGTATCACTCGTTAGCGTTAAACAAAAGGCCGCCGTTTTTTGATGGCATGGCTGCCATGGCGATTTGACTTGAAAAGTGTCCTGACAGCCTCCTCCTTGGGGGGGGGGGCGGTGGCGGATACGCGAGGCAGCAGAGGCTCATTAAAATGAGCGAAGCTCCTTTTGAGGAGAACCTGAATACCCCTTCAACTTTCCTCGCATACTGATCATGTGATGACCGAACCACCCCCCCCCCCCACCATCCTTTTCAAAGATGGTGGATGCCTTCTCCTGAGTCTCAGTCGATCCTCTCGCTTTTTTCTCCACCACACCCCCCATCCCTGGCTACCGCAGCATGCCAATGCACCCGTTTCCGGACTGCCCGCCGACTGCCATACCACCCATGATGTTCCGTGATGGTGGTCATGGTGGCATCATATGTAACTTCCCTGTCCACAGTCAGATCTCTCTCCCAAGGCCTCTATCACGCAATAGTGTGACTAGCCTGTGACATTCAATAAAATCTTCATATGGTGCCTCTAAATGTATCCGAATTCTGAAATGTGATCAAGGGAGTCAGAGTCACTGAAGAGTCAGAGTGACTGAGGAGTCAGAGCCACTAAGGAGTTAGGGCACATGTGCCACAAATGTCACTCGAAGGCTTGGTTTGGTCTCCTTCCACCAATGAGAAACTCAGCCCCCCCACCTGCATGTACCTGTCTGTAAGTGCTTTCCGAAGCTCATCCTAAGGTGTTGGATTGTTGTGGAGCGGGTCGGTATGGCTGGCCATTCAGCCTCCATTCTCCCGCCTCAGTCGCGACCAAGGAGACCACCGTGGGCTGTGCAGGGCGGGGTGGGGGTCCGACTCTCATCTGCATGGCTGAGGTGTAAGTAGAGCCCAGCATCAATGGAGGCAGGCAGCATCATGAATATGTAGGAACCTCCTTGGGGGCGACAGGCCTTTGTACGCTGGGCTAAGAGGAGCGTTGCTCTAAACAAACAAGGAGGTATTTATATCCTTGGCCTTTTCTCTAAGTCTGTAGAATAATTTACATGTAAATATGTGAATATTATATCGGTTTAGGGACAATGTTTCTATTTCTAAATATTTGAGAGCTGCCGTCTACATAATATCTGTTTTATTCATTTTGTAGATATTGGGAGTTTATTCAATGGTTAAACATTTTAGAATTTTGCCAGATTTTTTTCTCTGCAAAACTAAAATATATGTGCTCCATATTTATTTTTAAATAATTGAATAAGTAATAGAAAAGAAGTATTTAAATGATCTTTCTCTGGCCCGAATCCTCTTGCTCTTTGTGACATTAATAGCAAACCGACGGCTCGCCATGGTCTCAGGAACTTTTGCCCAAGCAGGCATGTCCAGCTAATGACCTCCGCTTGTTTATTTTAAAACCTTCCCAGCCGCCCCGTGGGGGGGGGGGGGGGGGGGGGGGGGGGGGGGGGGGG
>JABFDZ020000044.1:3326950-3350580 GCA_019775955.2 Pollimyrus isidori | reverse complement strand
ACACTCTCTATGTCAGAGACACTGTCCATCACAGGCACACACTCTCTATGTCAGAGACACTGTCCATCACAGACACACACTTTCTCCGTCAGAGACACTGTCCATCACAGACACACACTCACTACGTCAGAGATGCTATCCATCACAAGCAGACACTCTCTCCGTCAGAGACACTGTCCATCACAGGCACACACTCTCTACGTCAGAGACCCTGTCCATCACAGGCACACACTCTCTCCATCAGAGACACCGTTCATCACAGGCACACACTCTCTCCATCAGAGACACTGTTCATCACAGGCACACACACAAAAAAAGTGTTTTTGAACTGTGAAGGAAACCCATTTAAAGACATGTTGCAGTGTGGCACTAAGATGTGAAGATGTGTGTTTGCATGTGTTTCCTCCTGTTTTCTGTTACACTCCTAGTTGTCTTTAAATTGCCCTGTGATGATATCCAGTCTAGGGTGTTTCCAGGGGTAGGGGGGGCTGTCACTGTGACCCTAAGCTGGCCTCTTTTTTAATGAAACTGTATAATGTAATGACTGCAAAGTATGGCAGAACATAGTATTTTCACAAAATTCATCTGTATGTCAGCTGCTGTGAACTGTCCTCTATAAGAAAATCTACCTGATATGCAAAACAAATACAGAACCAGGTAGTAAAAAAAGAAGTCTGGAGCTGTGTGATCACTGAGCATGACATAACAGATTATCAAACACTTGGAAGATCACAGACATCAGTCTTTTTAAAAAATGCATGGGGTCTATAGTTGACCTCATGGATTGAAGTGCAGTTCAGTGCTTTTGTGAAGTACGGGAGGACTGGCCATGAAAACAGGGGTACTCGTTCCCTCAATGTTTGAACATGAACACTGGGAAGGGTACGAGATTTTCCAGACATAGGAGAGATACTGAGGGCTTTTGGGATAGAGGGACTCATCAAGTCTTCAAGGCAGTCTGGCACGGTGCCATCAGATGCCCTGTGTTTCAATATCAAGATCATTGATGTTTAAAATGGGATCAGAGTGGCAGCCATTGGAGGAAGGGAAGGAGCCCAGGACCAGGAAGCCTTAAGCCAAAACTATTTTGAGCTAGAGCATTCCGGATAAATTGCAGACATGCGACAGGGCACATATAAAGTACAAAAAAAGAGGTTGTTACAAGGATTTTCAGCAAAGTTTATAGCAAATAAGATAAACTGAAATTTTTTGATCCCGGGGGGAAATTTTTGTGTCTTCACCAGTGTGGTGCTAAGCTGCAGACAGGCAGAGACGCTGGGGACAGTACTGAGGCATCCGGGAGAAGATCAAAACTCTGTTTCATCCTTAAGCAAATTAAGATCATGACATTGCATTTAAGAAAATATAGATCGTTTTTTGTTTAACATCAGAAGAAAAGCAATGGAACCAACAAAGGGCCAATAACCGATTATGTGGCCTATCCTACACTAAAGGCGAGAGCACCCAGCCCAGTCACTCTGCCCCTGAGTAAGCTTTCTGTACTGTAAGTGCCTGCAGGAGGGCCTGCTCAGAGGACCGGGTGAGCTACTGTACAGTCCCAATTCAATACTCTGCAGATTCATTAATTAGAGAAATAAAAGCATTCAGCCAGAATCTCAAGTACATCTATGCTGCATTAAGCCAGTAATTCTTACATGTATTTATTAGCACAGTAATGATTTTAGCAGACTTCCTAATTGGCCTTGGGGTGTTGGTTACATGGGCGCCCCTTTTGGCCTACAGATGAGCCTGCACCACGGGTCTCAGTTATGGGAGGGGAGGGGCTGATATTTGTGCCACTAGAAACTGAATGATTTTTTTTATGTTTGAATCTACAGTTATCCGCATTACAAAACTGAATCTGAATTTAATAGTTTCAATCTGAATTCCAGTAACTCGAAATAGCATGTGTCCTACCTCGAAAAATTCAGTTCACAAATTCAATTTCAATCTAGTGTGACAGACACCCAGGTCCTTGAGAAAAACTAATGGACCGCAGATTCACAACGCAACTCATTTCCACGTTTACGACAGTTCTGCAGGTCGGGGTAAAGAGGAGGCTGGTGTCGAGGTATAACAAGTGCAAATGCGGGATCAAGTACGTAATAAATATTAAGCAGTACCGGCACTGCTATGTCTTAATCTTTATCATACCACCACTTATCACAAGTTGCCAGTACTCTGCTACTCAGAGACAATCGTCACGCAAGAGTGGCGGGGCACCGCGCGCAGTACTGACAGTGTTATTGAGGAACTTTCTGTTGTTCCCAACACCCCTCCGCCGTTCTTACAGTCAATACAGTGGCGACACTTTTTTTTCTCCACTTCGTGCACTGCTTATACAGATCACCATATTAAACGCCAGTCCAATTGATGCTTCCGGTTATTATAGCACAGTACACAGAGAGCACTGTAGACATGCAGCAGACCAGACATTTAGCACATCAAACCCGCTTTATAACTTTACATTTAGATCGATATAGGGGTATGTGTATCGATGCACTCGTGTTGTGTTTTTTTCTTCCCCGCCAATCAGGAGTCAGGAGCCGCTCGTTTAGATCTTCAGATTCAGCCTTTATTGCCACAGTGAGGTTACAGCCAAGGCTGGACATCCTATAGGAGAATGTCCAATACTGTTTTATACAAATTTTATACACTTTCTTATCGTGTAACAATATCTCGTCACTTAAGCATCATCATTTCTTCAACCATTCATCATCGTTGTTTTCTCCCTTGATCAACACCCAGCCGTGAATTTTTGCGAATCCCTTCCATCAGTAACAAACCTTGCATCGGTCTTTGTCAGTCACGTGTCTGCACTGTCTAACACGTCCCCATTCGCCATTTTGAGTGTAAACACATTTTCTTAATATTTTATATTCAGTGTTTTTTTCCCCACAAAATGTAATGTTTCATGTAACCAGTTATAGGCAATTTTCATTACCAAAACACGCATATCTGCAAGATGAATATTTTAAAAAAATATTTAGCATAAAAACATTGCTAGAAAGCCACATGAGATGAACAGGGGAGCCATAACTTAAACTAAACTAGAAGTAAAATGCATATCCCTAGCTAGTTTTGCGTTAGTGTAACATATTAACAAACTAGCAGTGCCAGAAATCGTTCATATATACTACTATATACTAACCAGACGTATGATTAATGTTTATGTTATCGCTTGTGTATATAAAGCTTATTTTCATATGCATCATAAGGCAATGACAAACCTGCGAATCCAGCATTTGTTTTTCTGACACCCCGGCACACGCCTCTAATTACCCCGACCTGCAGAACTGCCGTAGACGTAGAAATGAGTTGTGCTGTGAATCTGAGGTCGATTACTTTTCCTCAAGGACCCGGATGTCTGTCACACTAGATTGAAATTCCATCCATCCATTTTCCAAACCATCCAGCCATCCATCCATTTACCAAACCGCTTATCCTTACTGGGTCGCGGGGGGTCCGGAGCCTATCCCGGAAGCAATGGGCACGAGGCAGGGAACAACACTGGATGCACCACCATGCCACCCCGTCTAGCTTGAAATTTAATTTGCGAACTGGATTTTTTCGAGCTAGAATAAATACTATTTCCAGTTACTGGAATTCAGATTCAAAGTATTAAATTCAGATTCGGTTTTGTAATGCGGATAACTGCAGATTCAAACATACAAAATTCATATTCAGTTTCTAGTGGCACAAATATCAGCCAATCTGGTGGCTATATTAACCAACCTGCAGATGAGAACTGAGCCCAGTAAGGCTGTATCGCTGTCTACGGCCTTTGTTACAGCTTGGAGGCGGGGCCGTCCTACAGGCCTCAGAGAGAGACTGGGGTTCGAGTCTCCAGTCTCACCAGAGGCTGTCACACTCATGCTACGTGAACCCACATTAACAAATTTAAACAAACTTCGCCGGCTGTTCTCCGCCTCGACACATATGAAGGGATTCAGGTGCGGTTTTGTGTTCCTGACTGCCAGCTTAAATGGAACGCTGCTCGTTTAAATTTAAAGCAGCTGCAAAAACATCGTGCTATTCCGGGAATGTATATATACTTTGTTCTCTGTTTTGCGGAGTTCAATTCGTATAATAATAGAGCCAATATTCTTAAGTGACAATAAACACAACTGAAGCGTGAGCAGAGGACCCCGTTTCCAGGGTTGAAAAATATTCACTCAGCATAAGCCCAGGAAGATTTCATCACATATTCTATTGCTACCACACGCGACCGGCAGTTTATTAATTTTTTCCTCATTTTTTACATTACTAAGCTTGCCATATTTGGTCAGCATTCGGTGTTCTTTATGTTCTAAATTTCCGCTATTATAAAAAAGTATTTAAAAAAAAAATGCTGAAGTCGTCTATAAGCGGTAAATAATATTCCTCCCATTCGGAGTTCAATGCTGTAGAGTAGACTGTAATACTGCTTACATATCACAAGGTTTAAATTTCGACGCAAGTAAGAGCGATCTGTGCCCTTAATACCGCCTCTAGCCCCACCCTCTCATCGGGGGAGTGGAAAACCAATTAATCAAATCACATTGTGAAAGATGCTGCAATCGCTGGCTCAGTGTGGCTAGCAATGTCAAAATCAATCACAAATCTCTCAAATACTCCCTTTAATGTAATGGTTGCCGGTGTAGCTTGCCTGGCCACATTTTTAAAAAAGGTTTTGTTAATGCATAACCCATTTTAACGCAAAGTTAATAAAATGAGTTTTGTAGCGAGTGAACATTTGGCTAAGGCCGAAACACTGCCTTCGTTGTCCGCTGCCCTCGGGGGTTCAGCAGATAGGAGCCGAAAAGTCCATTCATTCCATGCAGGGGGTCGCTATGCGCATCCTTGATGGTTATGCATCTACAAGTCCTTCATTTAAACATTATTATCTAAAAAACAGGAAAGCTGTGTATTTCTCCATATCTTGTGATTAAAACAGGATTATTAATGCCTTAAAGAAAGTCTTTCAAACGATCCACACGTTTTGGAGACAAAGAATTGTACCTAATTATACCGTGGAAAGCCAAGGAAATACGGAGCAGTTAACCTCGCCGGCCACGCTTACTTAAAATTCATTTTAAGGCGGTAAAGATATTGCGTGGTTTACATTTTTTGACATTTCCAAAATAAAAATAAGCTTGCAGAGTGGCTGCCTAAGGAAATAAATTGTCACTGAAGCAAATAAATGAGGAAATTTTTTTTTTAATTCTATGCGTTTTGTGTTGGGCAGTGTAAATTGCAGGAATGCGGAGTCAAAGCATTATTATTGGTTTAAAAAAAATCGACAAACTGAACACTGAAGCTCCTTCAAAATAAGTGTACAAAGAAACACACAGTAGTTCATATTGAAATATTTTAATTAAAATAATTTATATTTAACGTTGGAGTATGAAAGGTACACACTTAGGGAAACAAAACCCAACTTTCATACCCACAGATTACGGCTAAAGTCTGCAAGGAAATAAAGACTGTTGACATAATTAGCCTAATCTTTTACTTCTCTGTTATCATTAGCACTGAAGCGCAACAAATTCTCGTTGCTCCAAATGCTGCTCAGCATCATTTCCATTTTAAGTCTTATTTCGCCTGGAAACTTCGTATACTGAATGTGACAGTGTATGACTGCGGGGCTGTTTTGGAACTTTACTCCTAAATACTTCACACTAACAGCCCACTAAATTAGAAACTACAAAACATGCTCCACTTCCGGAGGAAAAAAACGCGGCTGTGCTGTTTTAATCCAATACTATATAAAAATCTAATGCTCTACCCCTTCGACGAAACTGGCTCAATTTAAGCAATCAAGCTGTATATTTAGAAAATGTATATCTAAGAAACAAACAGAGAAAATGGGTTAATCTAAATAGTTCTAATTCTAAATAGTTTACAATTATAAAGTCTACTGCATATGAGCGATTAAAATATACCTGAGCCTAGTACTCGTTTTCACAGTTTAGAAACCCTGTATTGTTCTTTTTATCGTTTTAATACGTGCTTTTGCTGTAATGTTTCGGGATGTATTAGAAAAACTAAGCACTTTCCCCACGGGGATTAATAAAGTGATGATTATTGTTATTGATTAAACGCACACCGGGTATTCCAACGGACAACATCTTACACAGAACAAGAAGAGACAAACACCAACAGAAGTAGTTTAAACTAATGGGGGAAACAAACAGTAACCATCTTCGTAGCGTCTCCATATTATATGTCGTTTTGTGTATTCCACACCGACTGCAGCCCCACTGTAAAACAGGGGAAGAAAAAAAAAACCTCATACTCAGGCGTGTTTCTCTGCACGGAAATCTTCAGTAAAAGGCAAAAGATTTATACGATTTTAAGCGAAACCAGAGTTACTGAGGCACCGCACTAAGCCGGTGCTACCAGGTGCAGTACACTATATTTCCCGTTTGGAGGTGAACACCGAGATAATATATTTATAATCAATATCTAAGATACTGAGATATAATATGCATTATACATTTAAACATTTTTGTCTTGTATTGTTACTTCAATGTTGCTAAATTTCCACAAAAAGCGACTAGTGCATGACGGGAGGTTTATGCAAATTTAACTACAGCCTTTACAGTTACTAATAAACAAAATACTTTCTCGAACAATTACACGTTGATTTGATACGTGTACTTCAACCTGGGGTACTAGTCAATGAGGCTATAAGATGCTGAGTTACAAGATTATAAGGCTGTCGTGTCGCAATTGCATTTCACCCTGTTGAGAACGGTGCACACTGGAGCTTCAAAATAAAAGCCTCTTAAGGTAATTCAACAGAAGGCTAACACTTATTTGTTCTTCGAGTTTTATTAATAATCATATGCAGAAAAACGATGGAAAAAAACTTAAATTAGAAAATCAAAGAAACATCACTTAACTGATTCCTCATACAAAGGGCAAAAATACAGTTTACTTTGTGTGGAAAGCAGACTCCAGTCTGTGGCTTAACTAGTTGTACTGTAGGAGCGAAGGTGGCTGGCTAGCATGTAGCCTACTATTAATCACAGCACTTTAACCCATCTGGAACGAAATATAGGTAGAGGGTTCAAACCATTCGGCTTTTGAAAGACTGATTAAGAAGTAACGATTGTTCTTGCACCACTGTTGCATATCCTAGTATTCAATGACATAATGAATTAAATTTTGTCATTATACATTTAGTACCATAAAACGCTGTTTTTCTCCCTGGTCGTGAAAAAGTTCTAGCAAAGACAAAAAAACAGCTGTTTTACGTGGTCGTAATTAACTGTGCGCTTACCACGCTAATTCTATCAGGAAGGTTCCCGTTAATAAAACACCGTTAACTCTGTGACGCAAACTAATACCCAAGTGGCATGTTTACTTGTTTCTTACCTTTCTGAAAGCATCGCTTCAATACGTCACTTAACGGCGTCGATTAGAGAGTTAGAAAGTTCACACGCCCTCGCCTTTACTAGCAATAAAACATATATCCCCCTGGTCCTTTTAAGATTTAAATTCACAACAGATTGTAATATTTTAATTTACTAGTTGTTATTTTGAGAGCTACCCAATTTTAGCAGAATTGACCAACATTCTCCGTGAAGCCTATCTATAATTAACAAGCATCTCTTCTCCCCATTTACTTGTCCCCCAATCCCGTGCTGATGAAGGACGCTGGATTGTCTCTTGTATGTTTCTATATTACTTTGTCATCCAGCATCCAAACCGCGTCTTTGGTCGCCATCCGAGACAGTTGACCGACAGCCGGGATGGTTTAATGGTTGCGTCTATAGCCTATGGTTTAAGGCAGGAATGGGACTTATGTTAAGTTTTAAACTAATAAACAGAGGCCACAAAACCTTATGACATGCGTTCCCTATCGTCATGGTTCCTGTTATGTTTTATAAATTCAGAATATTGAGTTTAAAAACCATACCACTACCATCTAATCTGCAGCGCCGCCCAGCGACTGGACATGTGAGAAAAGATGACACGTGACCGACTGAGAACGTGATGGGATGATGATTCCTGAAGGAAGTTTGGTCTTTTTAAATTATTATTCATTCATCATTCAGTATTTTATTCATCGAGGATAAGATTTATATGCTTTATATGAACAAAAATAATATGGTAATAAAATATTGTTAAATTGTTTTAATATTTAACTACATTTTTATTCAGCATAGATATGTGAATACACAGCCGGGCATATTAAGAATATAAAAACATAATATGCTATCTTAATGAGTAATGGTGGTGTATTTGTATCATTATAATTGCGATTAAGAGTCTGGATGGAAGGATGCCAGGAACTGCTGGTTTTGTCTTGTTGCATGGCGTGTGAACGTGTGTGCGTGCATGCGCACGTGAGGTATTGAGCGTAGCTAACGGACCGTAACGCCTTTTGCCGAGTCAGCCCATGTGCGCACTGTGCGTCCCAGTAGTAGGCGTTTGTTACGCTTGCTGTATTGTGCACCGTTGCATGTGGTTCTCAGCACCCAGTCCAGCTGAGAATACATCAAACGAGCTAATCGCTACCCCAGGTGAGCGTAATCTTCACCCAACGCGAAAGTGGCTGATCACGGTGTTTTTGATGTGGTACCTGGTTGCACTCACAAGGGACCCAGTGGCCGATTCAGAAACGCGTAGCTGCCTGCACTCAAACATCCCTGGTCCGCACAGAGGGAGGGGTTCGACCGTGGGAGTAACCATGGTTTCCAGGCACATCACAGGATAAGACAATGCGACAACTGGTGACCCGTCCGCCGTTTTCATATTTGCATAACTTAGCAATCGTTTTTGCCCAAAGCGAGATAGAATGAAGGCTGACGATACACAAGACATCACAGGCGTATAGCTGTCAAGGAGCCTTCTGACGAAGTGGAACCACTCGGTCGAGCTTCCAGTGAGTGACCAGAAATCAGGGCAGCTTGTGAGGACAGTAGCTCCACAAAGGTCAGCCTTACAACGTGGCATCAGAAATGATAAATAAACAGAAATATCAGCCTGGGAAGACACTATAGTGAGAGGTGGAGCCAAGGTGCGGTATAGAAAAACACCTCAGAGTGTAACAAGTCACTAGGGCAGACGGCAGCATGCTTCACAGGACTTGTTTGTGCCTCTCCTTCCCTTCTAAGTGTAGAAGAAGAGCGGTGACAGCGGCAGTCTGTCTTCCTCAGCGCGCTCAGGTGCCCGCCACCACCCTCCCTGGCACTAATTGTCTGAAGATGTGTGGGGGTGGGGGATGTATGACACTGGGAGTATGAATGTCTAATTATTTCTGTTTCCTTTTTTTTCTCGTTGCACTTGCTTGAGATCTTTGACCCCCCCCCCCCCAATTCTCTGTATTTTCTGTAAGGCCAGTTGAGGATCCCGGCTCTCTGGCTGGGCCTTCCCACCTCTGTTTGCGAGGGCTGCGTACTTCGTTACAGAGGAGGAAAGCGACAGTCTGTCTCAATCTAATTTAAATAAAATGGCAGGATTCCAACTTAACGCAGCTCTATACTTTCTGCTGCGGTTGAGAAGGAGAAGCTCCCCTGATGGTGACGGGGTGCTGCGTGCGTCACGCAGTTTCCCGGATCGTGCCCCCGCTCTCACGATGCCGCCAGGCGGGTGTCCCTCTGAGGCTTGCCCCCTCCCAAAGGCTCTTCCGTCGGCACGGGAAGCGTGCGGGTGGAGGATGGGGGTTTCCATGCTTCCCAGAGCCTGGTACGTGTGTGTGGACTCCCCAAAGCACAGCGAGATGTGGGCGGGGCTTGACTGGAGAAGGGGGCTTGGTGTGGATAGCCAGGGGCTCCTCTGAAGTGGCACAGGAGACGGATTCACGGCAATGGTGACAAGCCAGCTTCAGGCCTGAGCCTTCAGTGTGGCCTTAATTAAACAGCCTTTCATTCCCCCAACCAGCAGCAGCCGTGCCCCCCCAGCGCCATCCCCGCCTCCCAGCTTTGTTCCAAGGCCCTTAATGAAGCAGTCTCCTCCATCGATCCCGCTGATTGCCAGGGCCCTGCCTTTGCAGGCACCGCGCCAGCCGACTTTGCTCTGTCAGCTCCATGCGCCTAATTAACTCTGTTGTTCTCTTCCTCCCAGGTTTCGCCAGCTTCAAGTTCAGGCAAACGGCGCCAAACTCGGCCTGGCCGCCCTGCCGGGGTCTCCAGGGCCAACCCCGCGCCGCTCTGAGCCGTGACCCCGCGACTGACCTCTCTTGTCAGTGCTGACCCTGGGCTTGGCCTGCCGCACCAAGTCGGAACGGATCCCTGCACCCCAACTCATGACATCATGAAACCGTGTTTGTGCTCCACGCACTTTCACGTTAAACCACGTCGGCCTGCCCAGTCATGCCCCGGGGATGCCCGCCTGGTTCGCCTGTATATTTACATGTGTGTTTTGCACACGTGTCCGAAGCACGCCTCCTGTCACACGTGCCACAGACACACATGCAAACACACACAGAGGAAGCCAGTGGCGTTGTGAGTGAATCTAGCTGATGTACTGAGTAGTGTGAGGGAGGCTCTAATTATGAGGTGGCTGCTGCGTTCCGGAACATTCCACAGTGACTGAAGAAGCCCCCACCTTCACGCCAATACCTCCCGGTGCCTGCTTGCTCCAGCCCCACCCACCCAGTGAATTTATCAGCGTACTTTGAATGCTAATTAGAGTAATCGCCTTGCCCAAAGTAGCTGCGGAGTGTCTGGTCACTAACGTTATACAACAGAATCCTGATGCACAGGGAAATGCACAGTTCTCAACACCCCCGCCCCCCCCAGGCAAATGATAACGTTTCTGACTGTAGAGGCAGGCTAGAGGTGCTCCTTCAGAGGACCTCAGCACACTGCCCACTAGCCTTCGGACACGGCGGAGGACAGATGATTCACTTGTGCTGACTCAACAACCACGCAGGTCTGGCTCTTGGGCAGGCGGGTTGAACAGCTGTACGCGAGAAAGTTTGACCCTCTGGGGGCAAAACAGCGGACTGGAGATGGGAGCCGGCCAATAAGGTCGCTGAGAGTGTGAAGAAGCAAAGCTGGTTCTTGTATGCATGACATATGAATCATCCTACACTGGACACACACTCAACCCTCTGCACTGTCAAAAGGATCTATGATAGTATTCAGTTCTTCATAGACCCAGCAGTGGTGTTTACCACTAGGACCTTTGCCCCCTGTTGGCCACACACAGTCACTACACTAGCGGGTGACTTTTTGCGTGGCAGCCCAGAAACAAGAAACCCACCCCTGGCCAGACCCACGATGTCTCCAGGCTAGGAGACAGCTCTATTTGGGCAGCAGTAGGGCATCTCAGAAACATCATGGTGCCTCCATCTGATGTTTGGGTGGAGCTTTTTGTGTCACCACATCACCGTGAGGACCCACCACCACCACCTTTTGCTCAAGGCAGCCGAAAGCCTTAGAAATGCATCAGAGAGTGGCAGCAAATGGTTGTGTTCTCACTGTTCCCCATGCGAAGTTCTCGAGGAAACATGTGACCCCTGACAGTAACGGGGGGGGGGGCGTTGTGCGGCATTAGTCAACTGATGGTGGGCAAGGGTGGCAAGGCTGGTCTCTGTCACAGATGGATTAACAGTAAATATCATCACAGGTTCCGGGACCTTCCACCCCGAAGCAGGCTTGCCGCAGATGATGTGGTTAGTCTTCTGTCAGGTTGTCTTAGCAGGGACGTGGCATTTGATGCAGTCTCCGAGACTTTTTCAAAAGACATTTTCAAACTCGTTACTCTGATATCAGTTTTTTTAAAGAGGGTGTTAAAAACCGTCTGTGTCTTCCTTGCGGGTGGAAACACGTGGCCCCAGTCCTGACGCCTGCTGCCCGGACAGCTGTGAGATTCAGAAGTACGGCATCTTCAGTCTTAAGCGATTAATTGCCAATTAGCCTGAGCGTTTCATTTCTTTGGGGCTCTTTCAAATGAGTCCGTGCGTAAATCGTGCAATTTCCCTCAAAGTGAAGTCACATTCTTAAAACTGAATTTTTATTATACCAGGATTTTATTATTTACTGTCCGAAAGTCCCTGCTGTGTTATCAGAGATGCATTTGCTTGTCTGACAGCCTTTGGTCTCTTTCGACAGATCGCTGCAGTTACTGAGAGGAAGGTACAACGTGTTCCCTTAAGGAAGTATATGGGGGTGCCTCACTGACCCACAGACCTCACCGTGCTGGAGAGAAACTGCCGAACAGGTCATGTGTGAACTACATGCAGCTATATTTAGGGGCCGGTGTATTTACACATTAAAGCAGATCGAGACTCCATGTGGAAGCAGCTAAATTCCCCATCACTCCGTCTGCATTGTTTCAGTTATGCTGCGTTCCATTTCAACTCCTAACTCGGAAACTCAGAGTTCCTAGTGGGAAATTTCAAGTGGGACGCCCCCTCAAGTTGGAATTCCTACTGGGAAAGTCAGAGGATTTACACAACTCCGCCCTCAGATTTCAAGATGGCTGCGCCGTTCATCAAAATAAGTGAAAACGGTACTTATATACTGTTTAAAAGCACTTTCCACTTATTTGTGTCTCATCTGTGGACATGCTGCTACTGTGTTTCTCTGCTCAGAATACAGCATAACATGTTGTTATTAACTGGTATTGCTATGAACCTCGCTAGAACTGGGGCCTCTTTCAGAAGGCAGGATTTTTTGCTTTGCTAGATAACTTGTAGGATTTTAGGTAGTCTGGGCTAATTGTAGGTGAACATAGATAAAGGTCATTTAAACTTGGGTACCTTAAATCCAACAAGTCACACAGCTAAGCCAGAAATCCTGTTTTTTGAGACAGGTCCCTGGAATTGCTAAATGACTCTCCAACTTGCTGTACTTGCCGTTAAATCTGTTGTGACATCATTACTAGCTCCGGCCTCCGAGGTAAATTGAACGCAGCTTTAGGTTGGAAAATATACACTTTGTTTGCCGACTTTGGATCCAACGCAGCAAGAGAGAACAGTTAGTACAGGAGGAAAAATTAAAGGAAATGCATGAAAATAAATCATACATAATTTGCTTTCACATCAACACAAAAAGAAACAACTATGGCACAACAAAACCAGAAAAATAAAAAATAATGTAAATAGGGAATTTCAGTTCAAAGGCACTTTTCATGCTGCGCCTTTCGTATTCAGCGACAAGCAGGCGAACACCGATATGCGAACCATTTACAGCACACGATTGTGAAAAAATGCACATCCTTAATATCTGATATACTTCCATGTAATATAACCTGTTATAGTAAGCAGTATTAGAAGTAGGCCTATATATACATACATACACACACACACCAGCAAAACGGTAGAGTTAATAAAACATGACCATTAATTTCTTTAATAATAATACTCCCCCATGACCATAACTAATGAATAATTCAGATAAATATACATAACACTCATTCACGTTATTCAGGTGGGCTGCGCCTAAATCGCTTGTACTGTATAATGGCTGCCCTGAAGGCTACGTTAAAACGATTTGACGATTGATGTTAATCTCTCAATTAATAACGGTTTCAATGTGCATAACGGCTCGTCCGAAATGCTTTATGAGCGAAATATCACACACTGAACTGTAGATTGAGCAATTAAGTAGTATGCCTTCAACTGGTATGAAATAGGTAGGATTAAGTCCTGTCGCTTTGTGTAAGGTTTCGTGCTTGGGATCCTTTTAGGAAACACCTCCCGTCTCCATCCACGCATCCCTGCTTCGTTCCGATTCCCCCCCGTCCGCATACTGTTTTTTTCTTCCTTTATCTCACTCGTCTAATGGATGTAGCCAGACGGACGTTTTGCCTTCTTTCTCTTGCCCTGCCTACACCTACAGGTCTTACACCATTTCCTCCTTCTGTTCGCCGCGTCTCCATGATTCTACCAACCTATCATATACAATCTCTCTGTCGTCAACGTTGGAAACGTATCCTATTCCTATTCAAATCACCATATGAACGTGCAGTGCGAACCCCGATACCATCGTTGCCATTGATCTTCCACATCAAAGGCTCCCCGTCGTTAGTAAAGACGCCACATGTGCAGTGAATATTGATGTTGGGTTTCCTACGGAAATCAGAGGCGGTAGGTACTATATCATACTGAAATACGTGGTATTTGCGGTGACCACCGGCGATAATTCTGAACTCCAAACCTCTGTGTCTTGTAAACTGAGATTGATAAGTAGGATAACAAGTGAGTTTTAAGCCATCCTGGGCCCCACGCACGGGTCAGTATAGGAGTGGACACCCCCTAACGAACCCCACCCTAGAGGTGTCAGGATGTGCCGACGTGCCTGAAGGTGGGGCAAGCTCTCCCCCGAGCTGAAATTAGCTCCCTTCCTAATTAGAAGATGCGTCTTAGATATCTCAGCTTCGCTTTATTAAAACCCTCTCACACTCGCGCTGATAATTGAAAAAAAAGCAGTAATTAAAAGAAGAGAGAAAGTGCGCGTTAGTAGCAATGAGAAGTTTCTCGCATCCCCCTCAAACTTTCGTTTTCGGATTAAAGGTTTGAAGCTAGGTTTAAAATGTCATCTTTATTTCTTCCGTCTATACTGCGAAGTTGAAAGGGATGGAATTCAGCCCCTCATACCTGCCGCACCGGGAGCAACCAAACAGCTAAAGGTATTATTATGGTGTGACTGACCCCAAACTATTAGACTCCAAAGGGCAAGTTGTGTGTTATGTGTGCAGTGAAATTGAGCCCGAGCCTTCGGGGAGCCTGGGGAAGCAGGGGGGCTTTGGGATGTGCACTACCGGAGCGCATTTGAGGTCTTCGCCTGTGTAGCCTATTATATTTCGAATTTATTATTTGTACAAGACTTGTGTGTCTACAGTGACATCTGTATTAAGGCCTACATCGTCACCCCCATATGTGCAAAGTTAATGGCATTTGCCACCCGATTTACGTACTTTAAACCTGCGGCAGTAGCCTACCTGATAATAGTGCCTGACGGATATGTAAACCTGCGTTTATTTTTAGTTTACCTCAAAGCTAGGTGAAACGACGAGAAACCGGGTTGGTTCGCTTCAAGATGGGGTCAAGCTAGGACCTCTACGCTGCCAACGTATACGATCCGTTCGGTACTCAGGGGGGTAAATACGGCGGATCTATACTGCCCTCTAGTGGAACATGTATGGAACACCGCCTTTCGGTATGGGAGGATGTGGCGCGAGGCTCGCATGCAGTACAAACTTTTATTAGCAAGAAGATATTAATTGGAATTGCGTGAATTCTAATGTTCTGGTGTGTGCAGATAAAAAAGTTGACAAACGACATGTGTCATGATGATTGAATTTATGTCGCTTAACATTTAAATCTTTATCTTTATTGTATTGCATTGTAAAGAAACCCTTGGGCTTCTCAGTGATTTCAAGTTATTCTAACTGAATTGTGTTTATTTCTAGCTGCTATTGCACAACGTGGGGGCGAACCATGACGTTAAAGTTATAGTATTATTATTATTATTATCATCATCATCATTATTATTGTTGTTATTATTATTTTCTTACTCCGACGACAATCCGCAAATTACTAAACCGGTCAATCAAAATTTTCCCTTCTGACATCCGCAACAGCCCACGCCGCGGCGGCCTGACAGCAGCTTAGAAAACAGCCTTTAATCATTATCTGCTCTTATTTTCCCTCCAACAAGGCACGTCGATAACACCCCGAAACTGACAACTCGGCGCAAATAGGCGCTATCCGCCGAGCGTTTTCCTACATCTTATTTTCGGGGGCGTGCGGAACGCCCCTCTGCCTCCCTCGTCGTCTTCTCAGAAGCCCTGGCGGAGGAATCATCCGCAACCCTTAGTGTCAATTAAAAGTGAAATATCTGCATTTGTCAACAGTGCGGCTCGCCGGGCTTCCGTGACGTTTATCTGGTTTGTCTGCCATTTCTGACACTTAAGAGGCCGCGGATGTGTGGGGTGGGGGGGGGGGAGGCGTCGGTTTCGCTCATTAAAGTGCACGTTACCGTCTCGCTGCGCCTTTTCCCAGCGCAATGCTTACCCAAGGGAGGGGGGACGCCGATGCCTGTCAACCCCTGTCACGGACAACGGGATCCGGCCGGGGTGCATTGGTGTGCGGCGGAGAAGGCGACGGAGGCGCCCGACTCGCTTTGTCTGCCTGCCCAGTCCCCCCTCATTGTCCCCTCACCTGGGTGGAGGTCACTCGCTGAGGAGCGTCTGGGTAATTTAAAAATCTGTGCAGATTGGCTGCTTTTGCCTCAAAACAGATTGGAATCCAGAAGTTGCCATCCAACTTCATACAGCATCTATTTAACCCATTCTCAAATTTGGCTCATAGATTGATCTTCTGTTTTCCACAGAAAATGATTTTCCCCCGAACACTGATTAGCAGAATATAATTTTTAAATCGTTTTTTTATTTTCTCTCTCTTTAGCTCTTTAGCTCATATGAAATAGCTCCAATGACCCCCCTCTCCAGGAAAGAGCTACCCACCAGCGGCCCCCAGGTGTTTGAAGCTTGAGACCCCTGATTTAAGCTGAGTGTTAATAGATCTGGACTCACAGCTGGATTCTGGGCTCCTTAGCCTGTTTGGTTGTGAAACTCCCATCTTCCCATGAGCTTTTCCTTGAACACAGTCACTGTGAAGTGTAACACCGCTGACCTCTACACACCAGGACAGGATGCTGTGGCAGGGTACGCCAGACACCCTCTGCATCCCCCCCCCACGCACCCTCGCATTCCTGTCGTTCCTGCCCCTAGCCTGTGAGGGGGGTGGCACTGCTGGTGGGGAGGGAATGCTGCATATTGCAAGCCCACATTCATTAGAGAGTGGGGAAAGAAGATGGAGGTAGAGAGGAATTCCGCTTTGGGATGGAATGCCCATGGCGAGTGGGAGTGGTTTCTTACTTGTGGGGGGGGGGGGGCACCTGCCTGCCGGCCATGACTGGCCCAGGGGGAGCCGATTTCCTCTTGATCAGCAGTGACACAGCAGCAAAGTCATTTCAGTCATTGTTTATTCAATGTGGTGTCTAAGGGCAGTTAATTCACCACTGAGGGCACGTTTAAAGATCCATGAAAAGGACTGTGGAGCTGCAGTGAAGGTCAAGGGTTACATAGGCGTGAGAGTCAACATTCATTGGCCATTTCTAGGTTTTGTTGCTTGGATATCGCCCCCTTGACATCAGAACCTAAGATGGCTGCTCAATGCATCCACCTAGCTGCTTGATGCTCTTGTCGGAAGATATGTGGTTCGCTGGCCTAAGGGTGCCAGCAGGGAAAGACCATGAGGTGCTGGGAGCACAATAAAGATCTTTGGAATGGATGGAAAGAGCCCTTTCACACCATTAATAAGTCAGATAGGCCTAGCTAAGACACGCAGAGACGGAATCCATCTTTTTTGTATTTATTGTAAAAACTGAAGAACATCAGTCTAAACCACTGACATTGCCTGCTATGTGTGAACTTTGATATGAACAATTCGTAAAACAACAACGCGCACAATATATGTGTATGTGTATACACACACACAAAGGGTTTTAAATGTCTGCTTTATATTTTTATATACATAATAAGATCAGTATAAACTAAAGCAGACATAAAAAGCACCTTTTTAGACCTCGAGTCTGTCTAAAACAGCCTTTGCTCTTCACAAGTCATCCAATTGAATTTCATTTGGTCCACATCTACGTATGGATGAAAGCAGGTAATATGAAAGAGGCGCTGAGATCGGCCCGGAGCAACCGGCGCACTGAGGTCTACAAACACCCCCACGATGGGTGTCCCTGGTCACCACCCACACGGACACATACAGCTCCAATATCAACATCCGCGCGGTCTGGCTGCATTAATATCTGCTTTATGAAACAGGTGAATGTTTTATGCCGCTACTTCGTGCTTGATTGTACGAGCAGTATGTAGTATTAATTCACAATCCGACGTACGCTTTCTCTATGTTACCAGTTAGCACCTTACTCCGTGGTGAAGATCAAGTACAATAACAATTGAAAGAGACAATTTAATATGCCCAGAGGACTGCAGACAAAACTAAAACCAAAGTGTTGCGTTTATGAGAGTTTATCTAGGCCTGCCTGCCTACAAATGTTCACTGGTTTCCTTTCGCCTGTGTTTTTATATTTTACAGCAATGCCCGGGTGAATTCCTGATGCAAAATGGAAATATTCGTGTTTAAAATCACTTTGCATTTATACAGGGAATTGTTTTCAAGGCACATATATACACAATTACAAATCAAAATTCATTAAAAAAAAAAACAAAATAGGTACATCCTGTTTTTACCCCTGACTTGCATAGATTTACCATTAATCACCTCAAAGAGCCAACGGGCATGATCACCATTTGGCTCTTCAGTAAATTACATAGCTTCGCTTTGTTTTTGATAGTGTCACTGTAATTTACATCATCTGTACAGTGTAAGCTAAATTTTAAACGTCTATGAAAATGTGTTACAGTCAAAGGGAATTACAAAAAAAAGTCCAGTGTGATTACCGCTTACAGACGTCAGCCTACAGCACAGCTGTAAGACGAGTCATAAAGAGTTAGCAGTAGTTAAGGAAGGTAACTGCTGAGGATTATCGGCGACAGCCTGCACTGGTGGGGTCCTGGGGTCGGGGTCGGGGGGCAGAGGCGGTGGCGGGGGAATCCGTACGCCAGCACAGGTGGACGTGCTTTATGGAAATTCACTAGCTGTACCACGGTAGTATTGGTTTTCCTGTACACTTCCTTTCCTGGAGCTGGGGGGGGGATCACAGCACTTCTTTAGATGCCCCATTCCATGCACGTCCTCCCCAAGACCCAGCTGTCAGCTAGACTCCACCGATAGGTCGATAGGTCCATACTCCAGGCGGTGCCCGAGTCACGCCCCCCCCGGGACTCAGATGAGGCGTTCCTCTGGAGGCACCTTCAGCACGCTGTCCATCTCCAGGCGTGCCCCCGCCACCTCCTGCTGGCTGGGACTGTAGGTGCCCTCCGACTGGCGCTTCTTACGGGCTGTGAGCACAGCGAAGGCCAGGCCGATGGCGGCCAGCAGGAGGCAGCAGCAGGCCAGGGGGATAGCCACCATCAGCAGAGGGATGCCCTCCCTGTGCTCCTGTTTCTGTACAGGTGGGGGCGTCAGGGGGACACACATTACTCCACTTTAGTAGAGGAGCAGGCCTTTTTCCATGGCGTTAATCACAGCCCTTGAGTATTCTGGTATTGCACTATGGTATGTTACTGGGGGACCTACCCTAGTCTCGCAGCGCAGTCCGACGAAGCCAAACACGCAGCTGCACTGGAAGCCGCCGGTCTGGCTGAGGCAGGTACCACCGTGCAAGCAAGGGTCAGACTGGCAGCCGTCCACCTCCTCCTCGCACCTGAGGGGTCACATGACTTGCAGAATCATTAACGCACTATTGGCCTCGGACTATGCTCTCATTGGTTACTCAGTGTGCTCGTAACAGATTTACCCTATCTGTGGCTAATAAGGACCACTGCTGGTGGCATACCTGTCGCCCGTGAAGCCCGGGCTGCAGGTACAGTTGGCTCCCCAGTCTCCGTCGGTACAGAGGCCCCCGTTTGCACACTGCACGTCACCATCACACCGTGGGGGTGGGTGCATCCACCTGGTGGGAGGGAGGGATGCACACACACATGTGAGCGGTGCTCCATCATTCATTGCAATTAGACCAACTTGGGGGCTTTTACAACGTATGGAATGGCGGTGGGGACATATTCAAAAGCGATACCTGTAATAAAGTGTCTATCCAGGCAACCATGTCTGAATTAATTACGCGATTCCATTACATTCTCATAGTTAAATAACATCAGCCTCACTCAAGCGCTGCTGGTAAACACCCTACGAGAACCAGCGCTAACTTCTAATCAAAATTATTTTTTTCAAAATCAATTTAACAGTAGCAGTATGTCAGCTGTCATTGATGTCACTTTGTCAGCGAACAGGACACACAGCGGTGCCATTCGCTATATATCATTAGGCACCAGACTGGTAGTTTGCTTAAGGTGCTGCATCAATAAATGTTAAGAAATGTTTGTGCCACATATTGTGCTAGTGTTACTCAGTAGCATAAACACGGCGTCTCATCTATAGTGATAATTACGCTAAAAAGCTATCCTATCCCCCCCAGTTAGCAGTTAGCCATTGGAGGAGGGTGACTTCCAGTGGGATTAAACACGCCGCGAGTGACAGCTAATCACCCGGGTTCATCATTTTTATCCGAAGGCAACATTTCGGAACGAGCTGTGCATGAATTTAACATGGCTGCTCCCTGAGCCCTGAGGATGGAAAGGTCATAGAGTCTCGATCATAACTGACAACATGACAGCCCCCGCCCCCCCCCAGCCCTGTCAGAGGGTGGTGGGGGGGTGTGCTTACTGGCAGAATGTTCCCGTGAAGTTGAGTGGGCAGATGCAGCTGTAGTGGTTCACGCCATCCTGGCAGGTCGCCCCGTTCTGGCAGCGATGCCCCTGGCAGTCGTCCAGGTCCTCCTCACAGGCGCCGCCCCCATAGCCGGGGGGGCACTCGCAGCGGTAGGTGCCCGGTAGGTCACGGCACGCCCCCCGCAGGCAGGGGGAGGAGGCACACTCGTCCACGTCCTCCTGGCAGTGCCGCCCCTGCCAACCCGGGGCACAGCTGCACTCGAACAGGTTGAAGAGGTCCTCACACGTGGCGTGGTTCAGACACGGCTGGGAGAGACACACTGGGGCGCCAGAGCAGCCCAGATGGACACGCCCCCCCGCCTTCTTGAGGAACTTCATTTGCTGGGGGGGCTCCGGACCATCTGCGAAAGGCAGGTACACCCCACCCACCCTCACCTCCCGCAGACAGCCAATGAAGCTCTCAGCCAGCAAGACGGATGTCTCATTGATCAATCCCAGACCATCAGAGGCATGAGTGCTGGTGCCGCTGAGCTGGCCATCCACGACGATGCTCCATGAAGACGGCACCCCCCCCTGGTCAGTCATGGAGACCAGCACGTGGTGCCAGGTGCCATCCGAGACTCGCTGCTTGCTGTTCAGTGACAGCGTCTCCAGGCTGTTCCCTGCACGAATTGTCACCAGCAGGAAGGAGTTCAGGAGGCCCATGCTGATGAACCCCCCCCTGGTGGAGGCGCGCAGGAGCTGGCCGGTTTCCTCGCGTGTTCGCACATTCAGGGACACACCAGTTACAGAGATGGCTGAGGAACCGTGAGCCTCGTACTCCAGGGGGTCACTGTCGAACGTGGCGTCGGCAAGACCTGCACCGAGCAATTTATACCAGAACTGACAAAATGGACCATTTCATGGGGTTGGGACTATGACCCAGGCTGACCTGAGATGAAACAAACCAGCTGATACGTGTAGTGGTTAGAGTGACTACCAAATGGTTACTGGCTAAAGCTGTTTCACACTGATTCAGTCAGGACAGAGAACATGCAGCTCTTCAAACTCACATTCATATCCATCGTTGAGGTCGACACAGCTGCTTCCTAGAGGGCAAGGGTCAGTGCTGCACCAAACCACCTTCTCACACATTTTCCCCGTGAAATTGGAGGGGCACACACAGATGAAGTCATTCCAGGTCACGTTACACACGCCTCCATTTTGGCACAGCGCCACCTGGTGGAAGGGAGGGGACAAGACGGCATCAGCAAACCCTGCAGCACAATGGAAAAGGTACTACAGTGTTGCAGACGTGGCTGAGAATCTACATAGGTCAGACCGATCCGAATTTATACAAGCAGGGGTCACTGAAGACGCTTGGCTTGCGGGGGGCCATACCCCTGTGGCATGTGACCGGCAGCTGTCGTCACTCTTGCACCCCAGCTGGACGCCATTCGTCCCATTTGGTGGATAGCGAGGGAGGCCGGTTTCCTCAAGCGTGATGCCCAGCGGGTCGAGATGCACGTCGCCCAAACGTAGGTCCTGCAGGCAGCCCTTGAAGTGGCCACCCCAGGGCATGGCACCCCCCGCAGGAAGGCCCCCAACGAAAGCCACGTCCCCTGCCTCCAGCGACACCCCCATGTCCCCGGGGAGGGTCCCGGTCCAGGGGAGGTGGCCTGACACCTGCAGGGTCATGGTTCCATGCCGCACCTCAATGGCCAGCAGCCTCCAATCCCCGGTGGCGACCACAATGCGGGTTGCGGAAGCCGGCCACCAGGGGGCCACCTGCACTGCGCCATCAAGCAAGAACAGGGTGAAGTACTGGAGGCCCCCCCGCCGCAGCTGGAACACCAAACCGCTTGGCTTCAGCGAACGAAGAAGGAACGAGATGGTGAAGTTGGCTCTGTGGCCGGAGGGAATGAGGAACGCAGCGTGGCTCAGTTCATCCTCGTGGCTGAACGTCCATGAAGGGTGCTCTAGGAGAAGGAAGAGGAAGAGGAACATGAGCCTGGTGACCCCCCCCCACAATGAGGGCAAAGATGAGCGATGGATTCCGGGGCTCACCCTCCCGGCAGTGGGCCCCAAGGAAGGGCCGGTCACAGGCACAGCGGAAGCTGGTCCACAGATCGTGGCAGCGCCCGTGTCCAGAGCACGGGTCCGGATGGCACCACTCTGTACGGCGGCAGCCCTGCGTCACGTTCCCCAGCAGCTGATGCGGAAGGATGGGTTTCCAGGAAGCATGCAGGTCCTTCATACAGCCCACAAAGCCCGCCCTGCTCTGCGTGCCGTTCAGGAGGTGCAGGCGGGTGCCGCCAACGGCCATCCACGCCGCCTCGCCCAGGGCCCCAACGCCAGCACTCTCCGACTGGCAGATCTGGCCATCGTACACCGAACTGATCAGAAGCAGGTTCCCATGGGCGCTCATGCGGACGTCGTGCCACTCCCCGTCATCGACCCGGTGCAGCAGGCTGACGTGGGCCAGCACTGTGCCTCTGTAATGGGCCTGAGCGGCGAGGTGGCCGTCCACGATCTCCAGGGCGATGTGGCCGTCCTCGTGGCTCCTGTATAGCAGGATGCCATTTGGCAGGGTGGTGCGGAAGCGCAGGGCATCCTCAGCCCGGCCTGCCGTCAGGCTGGCCGCCGAGACAAACACTGGGTCAGAGGTCAAGGAGAAGGTGGTGACCTCATTACAGTGCTGGCCCCGGAGGCCCCATGGGCACCTGCACTCGTAGCTGTGTCTCCCGCCTTCCAGGAGCGGCCAGCAGGCGGCGCCGTTTTGGCATTGGTGGTCCTCACAGCCAGTTAAGAGCACCTCGCAGTGGGTGCCACCCCAGGGAGTCTGGCCGAGCTCGGCCCGGGGGCACCGGCAGGTGTAGCCATCATGGAGGTCCAGACAGGATCCCCCGTTCTGGCATGGCTCGCTCAGGCACTCATCGATGTCCAGCTGACAGTCCGCACCTGTGGACGACGACCCAGAAGCAGATCCTCAGCCTCGGCCCGGTCACTCGCATCCCGGAGGTCAGTCAGCAGGAAGCAAATACATCCTTCCAACCGGGATCAAGCAATCACAGGTCTCCCCAGCAACCGAAATGAACTAATCAAAGGTGAACAATTAGAAAGCATATCAAACACTAACTAACCCTAACTTTAACCCTAAATCAGGCAGCTGGTCTCACCCCCCCACCCCGCCAAATTCCCTGCAGGACCCCTTGGGTCCGCATTCGGGCATGAGGCTGATGCCTGTGGGAAGCGGCATGACCAGAGAGATACCGTGACTGTTTTATATCCAGCTCCTGACTGACTGCAGCAGAGCAAACCGTGAGTAAGAAAGTGAC
>JABFDZ020000044.1:3312861-3323750 GCA_019775955.2 Pollimyrus isidori | reverse complement strand
ATTTATCATGCATCTATCTATCTATCTATCTATCTATCTATCTATCTATCTATCTATCTATCTATCTATCTATCTATGTAGTGGTTGATTACTAAGCTAGAAATCTCAAACTGTTTTTAATTATTAGTAAATATATTAGTCTATTTAAAAACCTAATTAAAGGCCAGGTAAAATCAAATAAAGGTCATTGTCAAATTAAAAGGCTACCGTCCAGTCAAATAATGGCACTTGACCTTTAAGGTGGTGTGGTCATCTGATGTCATGGCTGGCTTCATACCTGTCCACCAGATCGAGGCAGAGGCCCTGATTGTGGCATGGCTGACTGGCGCACTCGTTGATGTTGATCTCGCAGTTCCAGCCAACGAACCCCGGGAGGCAGTCGCAGATGTACAGGTCCACGCTGTTGTAGCATGTGGCACCATTCTGGCAGGGGCTCGACTCGCACTCATCTATGTCCACCTCACAGTTCACTCCTACGTGCACACACGCACACACACGTTTGGCCAAATTCTATACAAAATATAGGCCCATTAGTGACCAGCAGCATCTTCGGCATGAAGCCTTACCCTGGTACCACTGAATAAATACAGTAATTGTCAAGGACATAAATTTGGGCATGGATGGTAGGAACGTATCCCTACATATCCCTTGTGGGAGTACCGTGTGTGTTTGGGGGGCGGGTGCAGGGTGGGTTGGGGTGATTTGGTCCCTAGCAGCACCCTGGGTAACTTTCAGGGGGGACAGCAGGACTTGAGGTCACTCCACTGTCAGCTCCACTTGTCTCTCCTTTCCTCTTTACTTGTCATCCATTATGTCTCTCTTACTCTCCAGCTAAGGGAATAACCGTCTCTGCCAGGTGTCTTATAGATCAGTGACTGACTTCATATTTACCACCACGGGCTGTTTTGTTACGTGCCTGACTTGTGAGTCTGAGCCATTCACACAGCAGAGGTGCCCAACTCCAGTCCTGGGGGGGCCAGAGCCCTGTACTTTTTTGGGTTTCCCCTCGTTTAACACACCTGAATCAACTCCTTGTGCTAATTACCACACATGAAGACAAAATAAAATGCTGCACCCGTTCTTCTTTATTATTGATGCCAAGGAATGCTATACATTATGATAAGACTTTCACAAAAATAAGTGATTTATTTATGGTTTAATGTCATTATTATTTAATCATTTCTTTATCTATATGTGGATGAGGGCAGTCTGTCTCGTGCTTCTGTGATATCTTAACCGCATCATATTCCGCGACGAGATTACGTCTCTGGTCAAACAAAATGCTCTCTAGAGTTTTCTTCAGTACCTGAAATTGGATGTACGCTTCAGTGTTTATTGGGAATCCTAATTCTCCCATATAGTTTTTGTAGTAAATCGTCACCATTCCTTCCCTTGTCTTTACATTTTATAGCCAGCTGAGTTCGGAGTAGTGAGTACGTTTTGCGCTGCTTGGTCAGCAGTTGCAGTGTTGAAGTGCAGGGTGAATGGCAGACAACTGTAGAGTCAAACAATCTTTACTCAGGAAAGGAGGGGTGAGGGTGAAGACTATTGTTACATAACTGAATATTGTTGTAATCTGTCTGTTTTTTGTAACTATTCGAAGATTTGATTCGTCTTAAATGCATATATAGCCTACCCGTATCGTATTTTTAAAAATCTTATCTTAAACCCACTTCTATACCCATTGTGGCTCTTTGCTTTAAAAAGGTTGCCAACGTCTGTGTTAGATGCTTGGAAGGCCAGTAGGGGGCGCTGGTTAGCAGGAGTGTGGGTAGTTACATAATGAATGAGCCTGTTTTGCGCAGGTTACTGTGTCAGCCATGCATCGATCGTCCTTGCATTCTAGCCTCAAAGAAAGAAAAAGATACTATTTGCGCGTGAAAGAAATTTTTCAAGAGCTCTTCATAATGGTTGGCTGCAGTTAATGATTGTTAGTTCAATAGTGTTTCGTGGTTTGTGTTCATAAATGACTCCTAGGCATGCGGTCTTAAATAGTATCTTAAAACAGATTTTGGGAGGGACTGGTGTAACTGCTGTCACTGGTTACTAAGCAACAGGTATCTGATTAATCCAGCCGGGATGACCACTGTACATGTATCTCATGTACGCTGTGCCTTTGTTCCTAGGGACTGTGTGGCCGTTTTTGTGCCCCATGATCCGACCGCGTCTGTTCGCTGCTGCCCCTTTTTTGAGCGGTGCCTCTTGTGTGTTGGCGAGCTCGAGATACGCCTCAACCACCAGGACAAAATTTCTACAGATAACAAATGAGGCACTTAACATACCACGGGCCCAGTCAGGAGGGAGAAAGAGTGACGGAGGACGGAGAAGCAAGCCGTCCATTAGCCAGCTCCTCAGAGCACTAGGCAAAGTTTACGGGCCGTTTAGCAAGTTAACAAAACCGCTTTTCCTACGTTTAAATCAGGCCTTAAACTTCTGTTATCATTTGTACGTAAACGGCGTAAAGCCCACATTTGGTTGTGCCACTTTGTTGTCTACAGGTTTATTCATTCTTTGCCATTTTTCTATTTTATTTTATTTGTTTTTTTTATTTCTAACTCTGCTTAACTTTTATTCAATTTATTGTTTTTGCACTTTCGTGTTAATTATATTATTAATTGTATGTTTACTTGTTTATGTTGCGCCACCCCCTGCATCCAAAGAAATTTCTATTTGGTCTTGGCAAATAAAATGATTCTGTTTTTTTGGTGGGGGTTACTTTTTTGGAGCAAAACTTCCTCACAAAAGAATTGGTTGTAACACACAGGGGTGGGCAGTCCAGGTCCAGAGAGTCAAAGTTATGACCAAGATTTTGCTTCAACCAACCAAATCTTGGTCTGAACTTTTACTCTCTGGACCTGAACTTTCCTCCTCTGGTAGCACATGAGAAATTGGAGAATGGGGATGGGAGCCGCTGGCTTACCGGTGAACCCTGGTGGACATAGGCACTCATAGCGGTCCTTCCCGTTCACGCAGGTGCCGTTGTTCTCGCAAGGCCGCGAGGCGCATTCGTTGATGTCGATCTCGCAGTTGTTGCCCTGGAAACCGGGCACGCAGAAGCACTGGTAGGTGCCAGGGGCATCCACGCAGATGGCACCATTCCTGCACGGCTCCGACAGGCACTCGTTCAGTTCCTGTTCGCAGAACATCCCCCAGAAGCCAGGGGGGCACACGCACTCGAACCCATGGCCCACCTCCCTGCAGCTGCCGTTGTTGTGGCAGGGGTCCCCAGAGCAGCTGGAGATGGGGGTCTGGCATCTGTCGCCATGGGAACCAACTGGACACGGGCAAGAGTAGAGGTCTGTGCCGGGCGTGCTGGTGCAGTTGGGACAGGCAACGAAGGCGCAGGCGTCATACAGCTCCCCACAGTCCCGGCCCATGTATCGAAGCCCCCCCTGCGGACAGTGGCACACGTAGCCCCCCCCCACGCTCTCGCAGGTGCCGCCGTTTTGGCACGGGGAGGACGAGCAGCTCTCTGTCGGCGCCGTGGAGGCGATTCCTGTCAGAAAGAACAAGCCAGTCTTCAGAGGTTGGAGACTCAATCCATGGGGGGGAGGTGCCGTAAATACAGCACCGCAAACAAAAGGAGTGCGAGACTTCGTTAAAGACTGAAGCTGGAAAAGAGAGTAGGCGTATTTCATACTGCGTCATCTGTAAACATAATGAAGCTAAACGAATAAATACTGCAAACATCTCACCAACTGTATAAAAACTGAAAACCTGCTGTACTCAAACCCCAGGAGCAACCGACTCAGAAACAGGCTTGACACAATACCCACAATCCCCCTTCCTGGGATTCCTTTGTTTTCCCAGAGTTCTTTGCTCCTTAGCTTGCATCCTTCCAAGCACACGCACCGCAGGGACCCGCCCTAATTGTCCCCGCTAACGAGGGCAGTGGGGGCCTCGGTGCTTATCTTCCAGATAATAGGGGGAATGATCTCAATCAGACTATTAAGACCTCCTGTTTAAATGTAAAAAGCACACAGGGGGGCAAAGTGCACAAATCACACTCCATATGGTGTGGTTAAGTGAGGTCCAGACAATTCACTCCCCCAAGAAATGTCACGATTAATCTTTTCTGACGTGGATAAACATGGACTGATTTATCCCAGCCCATCGTACGGAATCTCCAAACCGCTGTTTCGGAAACCATGAGCCGGGTGCTTCTGCGTTCTCTTGCTGGAAAAGCTGAACAGGTGTCCAACACCCCCCCCCCCCCTCCAAAAGAAACCCGGCACCATCAAAGCAGCTGTACCAGCAAGGAGGTGACCGGCGCAAATCAGCCACAGAGGACTTAACTGGGTAATGCTCAGATAGTCAGCAAGTCGCCCTACTGGGACACCATGGGGCAATCACTCAAGGCCACCTCTGGGGGTGGGGCCCTCAAGGGGGGTGGCACAGGGGCCAACTGAGAGGCTGGGACCACGTCTCATCTGTCTGAGTGACAAGCCAAACGGGTGCTGGAACTTTCTAGAATTCAGACGTCAGGCCAGTTGAAAGATGTGAGTGAACTTAAGGTTGGGGGTGCGGGGGGGACACATTTTTAAGCTGCAGTTTAGCTCACTTATGCATCTATCCCAGTCATTTCCAGGCAGAGCAGACCATTACCAACCCCCTCCACAGACGGGGTGAGGCGCCAATCTATGGTCTGCTGCCCTCACAACAGAGGTCACCGATTATTAGGGCTGTGTGGGCTGAGTCTGCTTCTTCCCTTACGTTGCTTCTCAGTGGTTCAATTAGTGCCGGCGTTTTGATGGCACCTCACCTCATCTCCAGAACTTCCTCAAAGTCATCAAAGATGTCAGTCAGTCAAAGTTTATAGAAACAGGAGAGTGACCTTGACTAAGGCCTGGACGGCATGTTTGCGGTCCAGTTAAGCGAAATGCTTCATCTTTCACTGTCTCCCTCACCACCTGACCCCTGTTTCCCTTCTGCGGTGACACCCAGTATCATAGCTTAGCACGGTGTTTCAACTTCGTTTGTCTGAAAAAATAAAACCAAGAGAGGATTTGAAATTCCTCAGCACACGATTTCAGGAACTGCATCCTGCCCCGATACAAACTGGAGTTTCACTAAAACGATAAAGAAAATTACATTCAAAAAGTCAGTCGCAATGATGTATATATGATATTAAAAAGTTTTAGTCAGGAGCAGCTGTCAGCGTGTTGGTTCTGCAGAGGTCCCTCTCTTCTACCAGGATCGTCCATGGTAGGGTGCATCTTTGTCAGGAAGGGGGCTAAGTGTTTTGGGCGAGGGGGGTGGACTCTGCCTTCTATTGTCTCACGCTGAACCAGCCAATTGCATGCCAAGTTACCGCATTCCACGGTCTGCTTTTCTGATTGCCGCTTTGTTCCAGATTCATCCGCTCAGGCAGAAGATATTAATGAGGGTGGAGTGGGGAGAAGGGGCGGGGAATGTAATGGACAGAGTCGCAGCATCCCAGAGGACCCAAGAGGCATGAGAGGTGGGGGGCAGCTTAGCCTTCTTGGCCCCCACTGGTGGACACTGGCACACTGTGAACTCCCATGGTGGGTGTGAGCGAGCCAGACGGCTTGCCCATGAAACGCCACACTGCTGAACCTGCATGGGTAACCAGAGCAACATGGCCAAGGAGGACTTAATCAGCTGACGGCTCAAACTCGCCGTCTTTGCCGAGTGGCAGGGAGGAAATCCAATCAGCTTTCGGAGCAGTCAGTCCTAGGACCGGCCCACAAGAGTGGCTCAGATGACCGGCCCCATACACCCCTCCTCATTGGCTCCTGCCCCGATGCCCTCTGGCCTGGCAGGCAACTGTGGCAAATTCCAACCCCCACCCCCGCCACCCTGAGTCGTGGTTCATTTCCCGAAAACGCTGTTCGGAGGATCCTGGCAACAGTTGCTAGATGGTGCCGGGCGGCCCATGGTCTCCATGGTAGCCGTGGTGAAGTATGCGGCAGGATTAGTGAAAAGGCTGCACCCTCTGACGACCCCGCGACCTCTGACCTGTTACTCCTCTCTCTGTCACTGGCAAAGAAAGGGCAGGTCACAGGACACCTGATTGCCTCGGAGAATTCTGGAAAATGCGCCGGAATTACTCACACTGCAGACTTTGAATCGAGTGTCAAACACACGCGGGGTGGGGTACGCCTTCTACCCCCGCTTACCGACTCCACCCATCGCTCTGGTGGCACATGCACAACTGTGAGAGTCTATCTAGTCACACTGTGGCCCCCCTACACTCTCCTGCACACCCCTTGTATTGGGCCTCTACCCTTTGACCCCATGGCTGTTCCCCATCATTATACGTGTGGGCTGCTGCCCCCCCTCCTCCAGCACAATGCTGAGCTATCAGTACCTGCCACATAGTCGGATCCAAAGTGACATGTGCACATAACCCAACAGGTACACGCACATCACACTAGTGGACATGGACACACCCATGCGCACGTGATCACATGGATGGGCAGGAGCACATAGACAGGCTCACACACACAGACACACGCAGAAATACACGCGCACACAGACACACGCACAAATACACGCACACACAGACACACGCACAAATACACGCACACACAGACACACGCACAAATACACGCACACACAGACACACACACTCACACAAACACAGGCATCCCATGCACAGCTTAGCACTGCTTCCCTCCCACACCTGCCTTATCTGGCCAGTGTGACCCCACGCCCTGCATAACCTGTGTCAGTGGGGCTGAGGGGCACTGCTGGGGCATTCCCCAATGCTGATGTCATTGATTCCCCATCAGCAGATCGGCCTTATCAGGGGGGGCAGGGTGCATTTCTCAAAAAACGCCAGCAGGTAACCCAGCAGACAGACACCCCCAGAGGACAGACACCCCCAGCAGACAGACACCCCCAGAGGACAGACAGCCCCAGCAGACAGAGACCCCCAGAGGACAGACACCCCCAGAGGGCAGACAGCCCCAGAGGACAGACATCCCCAGCAGCACACCATGCACAGTGGCTTGTTCCCTGGGGGCATTAGCACTGCAGCCAAAATGGCTTTGATAAGCTATTATCTGCTTGGTGAGGCCTCTGTACACCCCTCACCCCCAGCTGGGGGGGGGGGGGGGTAAGGAATGGCAGGCCCCAGCTTTGGAGCCCCCCTCCCAAATATCCAAAGCTGCTCCCCGGACAAGCAGCATATCCCCCCCAGTGGTCTGATGGCCTATCGGCTTCCCTGGGCCAGGAAGGCATGTTTATTTTGCTAAAATGCCCTCCCCTCTGGAAAAGCATCACACTTCCACAGATCTTTAGCACACGCACCTCGGTGATTGCACACAGCTCATGTAAAGAGCGTTTGTTTTTTTTGGCACCCATCACCCTCCCTTTTGACCCCCCCCAGCTTATATGAATACTAAGCCCCTTGGAAGGACGACTGGACCATACAGAAAATGTGGAGGAGGGATTGGCCCAAAACACTATGGGGGAACAGGAGCTTCTGTCAAGATGCAGCTCTGCCTGACCCCTCCATCTCTCCGTGAGCATTGCTTCATGCACTGAGGGGCCACCTGGAGCCCTTGGAGACACAAACAGAAGGAATCTGGTTTGGCTTCCTCAGTAGGACAGTGACGTCACTCCGATTAAAGCTGTTTGGCTGGTGTGCCCCCTCTTTCTGCTCCAAAAGAGGCATCCCCATCTTTGGGCTCATCGCCATAGCAACAGCCAACAATGGCCCCTGCATGCATGTGTCTAGACCCCCCCCCCTCCTTTCCTGGGCTGGTGTGGCCTGCCAAACTTAACGAATCTCAGACCTCTCTAACAGACAGCACTGCGGGGGTTGAAAACAGGGCAGTTCTCGATTGTGTGTGTGTGTGTCTGTGTTGGGGTTTAGAAAAATTCCTCTCACCAAAATGCATGATGTAGGACCCCAGAGAACAAAACATCAGACCAGGAATTGACATTTTAAAAAAGCATTTTAAAATATGTAAAAGTAAGACTCTGAGTTTCTACAAATCATCCTGTACAAATCATGAGGTTTTTTCAGACTGAAAAATCTGAAACAACAGAAACACACTAAGCGATCTGATCTGGTTAAATAAACAGCCCTGTTTGTGTTTTTGATGTAATGACGTCACAGAACACAGAGCTGGACAGTCGGTGTGATCATGTGAACACAGAAGCTGCCTTTTAATAAACGACTAACATAAGCACAGGCGGCACTTGATCTTAGCTGGGGTCCTTCTCAGAGATGAGCCAGCGCTGATGCCACCTGACCCAGCCGTATCACGTCTGCATTCCCGGCCTCCCTGCTCTCTTTACAGGGCACCCTAATCCCAGCCTGCTTCCTTGTTCCCGCCAGCTAACACACCACCAGATTATCACTTGTGGCCACAAACAGTCCGGCTGCCAACATCCACCACTTATTCCCCCTCTGTCAGCTAATATGCCCACCCACACCAAAACAGCACACTCTTCTCTCTCACACAAATAGGGACTGACAATTCTAATCTAAAGCGCCACCATTGTCCCCCAGATCATAGTGGAAACCCAAAAAAAAACACTTTTACCCCAGTAAAGCAGCAACGCTGTGATCAGCAACCAGCCTGGAACTCTCCTCTGAAAGTACATCCCCCTCGAACTGCTCCAGAACTCGCAGCTCCGAAAAAGCATCCTCACGCCATGCGCTTCAAACGTCTCTCTGCTTGGTCCAACACACCTCCTCACACCCGTCAGCGGCCGACAGCAACAAGCACTCCATGCCTCTGAGTGGGGCCTTCTCAGATAGGGGGGTTTGGCCCAGTGCGGGCTGCTCAGCCCCCTTACAGGGAGGGGGGGGACCGTGCTAATACCAGGGCTGGACTTTCTGACTGGGAAGGCACTGCAAGGCTGCCAATTTAATACTCCAGTTTGGCAACTACAAGAACCCAACAAAAGAAAAAGAGAGTATGAAAGAGGGAGTAAGGAACACGGAGTAAGGAAATGGGAGAAAGTTACATGGAGTAAGGAAGAGGCAGAAAGGAACATGGAGAAAGAACATGCTATAAGGAAGAGGGAATAAGGAACATGGAGTAAGGAAGAGGGAGTAAGGAATATGCAATAATTAATACAACACAGAAGCCCGATCAGATTTATCAACATTCCAGACTGATTCTGTAAAACATTTTTAATTAGTGTTCTCTATTTTAGGCTGAATTAGTTTTACTATTGCCAGGTTCACATGTGTGTGTATGGAGTTTGGAATGGTATGTAAGTGTAGTTACAAAAAATTTAAAAACAGTAAACAAGCATACAATAACACCACTAGGTACAATAATACAAATATCTGTCAAAGTGCATCAGTTTAGTAATTTGAAACCTTTCCTGAAATCACCCTGTTAACCATCCAATATACCCATGTGTTCTTTGACTTGACCACTAGCTCCCCTTGTTTGCCTAATCAATTTCTCATGGAGTTATTTACCTAATGAAAATTAATTCATTAATTGAGGTGCTGGTGAAATGTACCAAAGACATGGCTGGGGTGTCCCTGAGGAGAGGTTAGGGAACTGAAGCGGAGATCATCTAGCCATCCAGCAGGATATCAGTGACTCTTTGGAGAACAGAAGAAATTCTCGTTATTTTTTTCTGTGTTGCCGTTCACTTGCATATGATCTGTTACATTATCCAGGAGCGAATATACACTTAGTGTGCAGATAGACGGCTGAGATGCTGGATGGGTTGGTGTGTCCTGCCGTGCCTGGTTATGCTGATAGGTGGATAACAGCATAGGACAGGGACCCCCCGGACGCCCACGGCAGCCTGCTGAGGTAGAGGGGGGCAAGGATCCACCATCCGGTGCTGCTTTTGGGACTCACCCCGAGGACTTATCTCCTAGCACTGTGACACCTAGGCTGGCCAAAAAGCGCCCCCCCCCCCGCCGATGGAAACGTAAGCACAGCCCAAGCTGGATTAGACCAAGACAGTTTAATTAAAACACTGACAACCAGGATCGCCTCTGACACTGGGTGGGGGGTTGAGATGGGAAAGGCAACATTGGCATTGGGGCCCAGTCGTGGCAACTTAGTAGGGGACAGAGCGAAGGGCGCAGCAAGCATCACTCTGACCTCAACCAACCCACACCAGGAAGAGGGGGGAATGCCTGCCACCCTGTTCATGCCCCCCCATACCATCACCCCCTTTTGGAAAACCCCCGTCTCCCCTGCACCCCCTGCTGTAGAGGTGTACCCAAACCCCCGTCTCTCCCGCACCCCCTGCTGTAGAGGTGTACCCAAACCCCCGCAGGGTCAAGACTCCTGTCCACCTGCCATCAGGTCTCTCCCTATTCATCCTTCTCTGTTGAAGATAATCATCTCAACATCTTAACAGTTTTTCTCTGCGTTATTGCACTTAAATTCCCTCCCCTCCACACTTAAAATTTGTTATCATGGGAAGGAAATACTAAGAAATAATACAGAACAAGTAACTTGAAACTATATGATTTATGATTAGATGGATGGATGGATGGATGGATGGACTGGAATTCCACCTAGTGTGAGCTGCAGGGCTGAAGGGGAGCTGCTGGTGTGTGACTGACCCAGACCTTCACTGACAAACCGCAGGAAGACTGCAACACCTCCTCGGCAGGGATCCTGGACACAAAGCAGATGGCCGAGGGCCTCTTATCTGAGCTGGTTAAATGAGCTGGATTCCAGTCATCTCCACCTATCAGACACCCACCTCCCATTATCAGCTTAGGCTAAATGCTAATGCTATCTGCACATGATATGCTGGTAGGTCTAGATCACGTTGTGTTTTACCCAGTGAAATCCTCCGGTAAACAAGACCACCGGTCATGGGCGTCGCTAGGCCATTTTTAGGGGCACTCAGCCCCCCTAAAAATTCTCCGTAAACTTTACACAAATTGGTGAATGCCCACGTTCCCTTTATATTTCATAATA
>JABFDZ020000044.1:3257643-3274070 GCA_019775955.2 Pollimyrus isidori | reverse complement strand
AGTGGAGGCAGCTGGGGAGAGGGAGGTCTGGGTGTCCCTCCTGAGGCTGCTACCCCCGCGACCCGAACCCCGGACAAACGGAAGTTAATGGATGGATGGATGGATAATATACAAATTCTTAAAATGTTTATCCAGTGAAACTGAATCCTATCCCTGGGGAACTCAAGGTACACGGCCAGACGATGCCAGTGCATCATAGAATACACATTTCCACCTTATTGGTAAGTTGCAGGTAACATTTCACACAGAGGAAATTGGAGTGTCCAGAGGAAATCGCAACCATCATGTAGATATCTTACAGTCTGAATATTAACATGTTCGATAAAATGATCTGTTAGGTTTGTCTGCATTGAAGGCTGCTACTCTGCGTTTAGTCACCATTTTTACTTTTTCGAGAGTCAGTATCTCACACATCTCACCCATCCCCAAATGGCACAAAAAGCTTATCTTTCTTCACATAAGGCCGCACATCTGGGTCAGTCTGGTACTGTGAGTGCTGTATGGAGCATGTATGGAGGTGGAATCAGATCTCCAACTTTCCAAACGCTAATCAAGGATGTGAGCTTTGGGGCTTTATGTATTGCAGAATTTTCCTAGAATAACAACTTACACATAAAAAAAACTCTTTTCCCTGATTGTAGGATTTCCAGGTTTGGGGAACAAGACCATCAAAACCGTGAAGGACACGATGTCATCATGTCCCAATGTCTCACGAGGTATCACAATATCTCTCTGTGTCTCCATTGTGATTTGTGATGGGTCAAATGCTGCCCCTGAATAATCATTCTTGTCATAATGACTCTGGGTGTTTACAAAGATTTGCTACACTGCATTCTCTCTTTTTGTAATCATTTTAATAATGTCTCCTACACAAAAAGGTAAGAATTCAATGAACAAGTTAAATAGCATGGTTTTATATTCAGAGAAACCGTGTGAATTTATTCATAATGTATGAAAGTAAGACAATTTAAGTATTTAGGATACATTTTGAAAGATCATAGGTTATCAATGAAAGTTACTGTATGTCTTTCAGGTAAATTGCTGCAGGATTCCTCACTAGATCATACATAATCATCCCTAGAGGGCGGTATTCTGCCATAATGTATATTTTCAATTATTTAATACAACCAAGAGGGCGCAGCAATGAGCAAACTGGGCAAACGTTTTCTACCTCTTTTGGTATTCTTTAGTTCCTCATTTATTCATCATCTCTTAGAAGAGAGAAAACAGGTTGAGTGCCTGTGGTTTTAATGTGTTGCTTCCTTTCTACAGTAGTCAAATACCTTGTGAACAGTGAAGACATATCGTTCAGGTTCCAGATGTGGGTGTTGCTTCAGAGCTGTTTTATCTAGTATTACTGCACTGTGTGAATTCTAACCTTCAACCTGAATGTGGACATTGCAAAGAAAAAAAGGCAGCCTGCTTCACACTGCACTTCCCTGTAATGGCTTCCCTTTACTGTGGTCACATGACCTTTGAAGTGTAACTGAGATAACAGGCCCTGCCACTTTGATCTCAATTCACACAAAGGTATTAAATTTGCCACATGCAGGTTTTTAAAGAACCACAGCACTGCACGTGAATTCACGGAGCAATATAAATGTGATAAACAGATAAATCTTCTCCAGTCGATGCACCTCTGGCATGGCAGAGCCTTGCAAGTATAATGTCTGCTACTTGTGTCTCAGGAAATGGGCTGTTAGTGCAAAGCTGTTAGCCCCGGGCTTTGTGGGCGGGGCTACAGTGAAAATGCGCCTTTCAAAAAAAAAAAAGCAGGCCTCAGGTGAAGAAGTTTCATTACTCTGAAAACAGAATTTGGCGGGGAGGGTTGTTATTGGACTTCTGTGGTGTATGACCCCACTCCTGATTGGACAAAGGCCATTTCTAAACTGCTGGGTAATTGGCCGGTTCTGAGCCCTCCACCACAGAGTTCAAAACGAGTGGAGCGGCGAGCCTGTCAAAGAGGAGCCAGGTTTTAGCTTAACTTCAGCACTGCAGGAAACATTCATGTGACATTTAGCTGGCATTATTTACAGAAGTACTTTCTGCCCAGTTACACAATGGGATATTTTAACTGCTGGGATTCTCGTGTCCTGCCTGTCCATGTGCTTCACTCAGGACCTGTGGAGGACGCCCTCAGGGAATGAGTCCTTGTCCTTATCCATTTGGGCCACCTGCTGATGGTATTTGCTGGACTTAAACTGTTTCTTTAGCATGAAAAAACTTCGCTTGCTGAGAAGGATGCAAATACGAGCCATCATTTGTCCTGAAAGGCAAATTCAAAAGCGCCCTCCCCACCACGGTGCCCCAGTCTTTGATCTAAACACTGCATGCCCATGCCTGCCCACTGCAGAATGCGCTTCGCATTATCAGCAGAATGAGGTCATGTTCCTGAGAGCCTGCTTTTAGGGTTTAATCGCCGGTGATGTATTTTTACTCAGTTGTGCAGTTGTTCAGTGCATAGAATCTTCCAGAGAAAGCTAAGGGCAGCTGAGAAGCTGTTTGGCTGGGCTGTCCGGGTTGTGAGCATTTGTCTCCCCAGCAGGCGGGACGGCACCCCTCTCGGCCTCCCCCCCTCCCCCGTTGTTAGGAGAAGATAAACAGGAAACAGACAGAGGCACAAAGTTCTGACAGGAGAATGAGGAACGAGTCTTTTTCTATTTAGCTTAGAGTCGACAAACTTTAGCGTGAAACCTCAGTTCTTCAGCAGGTACAAGGCAGGGCAAGGGTGGTTTTGAGGGATATTTACCAAGTTCTAACCACAATCCTCATAATCACTAATCCTGGGGGGGCTGTTGGCAGGTACGGCAGCCTGCAGCACAGAGTGGGCTTCCCTCCTGACCAGGGGGAGAGCAGGAGGCCAGCACGTCATGTCGGCATTGCCACGTCAGCCAGCCGAAGTCCAAACCATGTCAACCAATCAGTCCCAGCGGCGGCCGCTGCTAGCAAAGCACTTTCATTTCATGTCTAGCCGAAGATTCTCTTAAAGGTACATTGTGTCTCTCCATCTGAGGACAACCCTGTGGGAGGGGGGAAGCAGAGAAATGCTAACTCACTCCATGGCTCCCGAGTCACATGGCCCCAACCCCCCTGGAGGAATAAGCTCAATCAGAACTAGGTACGAGACCAATTTGGTGTGGAGCTACATATATCGCTCATATACTGTCAAGAAGGTTGTGGTGTGCACCCCTCCCCCCATCCACATCCCACCCCCAGTGCAGCACTTTCTCACATCCTCCTACGCTTAGGCATATAAACTATTTACGACCTGGTGCAAACTGTACTGCAGCATGGCTGTTTGTGCCATTAGGAGGGGCTGCAGACTGCTGCAGAGACTGTGGGTGGCACTGTCTGTCACTCAGGGGGTGTGGCCTTCTGGGTAGCTCCACCCCCTGCAGGCTTCAGCAATGTAAGGTAAGGCCCAGTTTTGGTTAAGATTGTTAAATCATAACTGAATAAACTTAACAGAAGACCTTTCTTGTTATGGATCTGATCCAAAGATTTATTCAACATTCTGTTTTAACTGAGAAGAATCTGACTGCTGCTAGAGCACTTTCTTCTCATTATTACTGAAATGTTACATTTGAGTATGTAATGTATGTCCAGATTTTGTGCTTCAGTGATGGCTTTCAGAGAAGGTCGATGCACTTTTGCGCAAAGCGGAAGGAAGTCTGTGCGCTTGCCTCAGAAATGCTTGTTGACACGATCTCTGGGGGAGTTTGCAGAATCAGCCAAGTGGGCAGGAACTTTCAACATCACTTCCTGTTAGGCATCCGCGGGTCCGGCTAGAATCATGCTGGCTTTGTCACCATTATAATGTGCAGTCAGGGGCTGGGGGGGGGCAACACTTCCCCAGGACTCTAAGGGCACTTTCCCACCGCACAAAGTATGGTCCTTTCGGTACTTTAGCTTTTCCACTGACTTCTGGTCGAGTACCAGTACCAAAAGTTCCAATACCGAAAGTGCCAAACCAGCTGGGGTACTTCTTTGGCACTTACAAACGTATTTGCTGTCGACTGGTTATGCAAACAGCCTGCCTCTGAAACAGAAAATGCACACAGCGGGAAACTAAATAAAAAGCAGAAGAAACAAAAATTAAAAAAAGTAAAATGGAAGGATGGACAAACAAGGAAACACATATGGTCAGATGAACAGACACATTCCTGACATCAGCTGACATCTAAAAGTGGTCAGATGAACAGACACATTCCTGACATCAGCTGACTTCTGACATCATCTCACTGAGGTAAGTCTGCTGAACTTCCACCTTGGAGACTCTGTCAACTCTCCACCCACCACTGACATCAGGGTGTTGTTTGGTACAACTGTTTGCGGTTTATCAAGGGTGTGTGTGTGTGTGTGGGGGGGGGGTGTTGACATTCCACATATCCCATAAACCTGTGTGTGTCGCAACACACAAGTTATGCACTAATTGCACTGTGTTTTTCATGTTAAATTATACAGCAGACACAGGTCAGTGCCTCACCACCTTTTAGACCTGTATCCATTACCCTTGTTCGACGGTTAGGGTCCATTTCAGAGGATAACTGTGCAGAAGTGCAGAGAAGCACTACTTCCTGTTTCCTCTTCTCTTTTCAAAGCATTCAGCAGCACTGGCCTTTACAGACGCACCATGTGGCACATTTTAGGACATCAGACTGCTGTGATTTTTGTAGTGTCTCTGACATCCCTGCTTAATCAGCATGCTTGCACGTCAATCTCAGCTCACAGACCCCTGCTACACTGCCAGGGTGTGTGCAGTATTATGAACAAAGCAAAAACATCTCTAGGAGAACCTTTTAAAACCACCTCATCTACCTTGCCCATGATGTTTCTGAACATATGTGCTACTCATATGATCTAATGTGCTTCTGCCATAGTAACCATTAATCCACATGATGTGAGACACCTCCTACAAGGAGACTGGGCGGGCCCTATGATGAAGGGCAATGAAGAGGAGGAATGGGTTGACTTAATGGTAGCTGATAATTTTACAGTACCAGGGCTCATGTCTAGATTGGTGAACATACAGCACCCTCACATGATGCTAGTGTGTGTTTAATCAGCCCTCATATGTAACAGTCAAGGGTGGAGCAGGATTCAATTTCACCAGCCTACAACCCCACTGGGAAAATGTCTCTTATTCCAGAGGGCCAGTCTAGCCCTGCAAACAGTGTTCCCTGCCATTAACAAAATATTAACTGCTTTGGTGCAATGGCCTGTATGTTTTAGAAGAACACATAAAATAACTGAATAGAAATCGGAGCACAGCATATCTACTACGTAAAGAGGCTTTCGGATTTCCTCTCTGGAGAGCAAATCAGCGCTTCCTTATACGTCCGGCTCCGCTTTTGAATATTTAAATCGAAAACAGCAGCCCTTCCTGCAGATAAGGCGACAGCATTGTTACCGCAATTCGCTAGAAACAATGGGTCACTTACTAACCAGCTGCTGGTACGGCGTCTTCAAAAGAAAAATTCAAATACAATACAAAGCAGTCATGGTGCTGGTGAACAAACAATGCTTTGAAAAAAACCTACAGGACACAAAATACGGATGCAAGTACACAAAATAGGTGGTTGAAAATGCAATAATATTTCAATATGGGCATAATCATATTTACAGGATGGCCAACCGTCACGCACCCGACATGACACTCTTCGCCTCACGCTCACAAAATAAATGTTACGGCAAAAAGGGGTGCCGTAAGGGGGGGGTTGAAAGTTAAGATGAGTCCAAGGGAGCCTAAAAAAATTGAAAATAATTGGATTAATCTGCACGGGGGGGAATCTCTACCAACACCCCAGACGTCAAATCCATTATGTCCATGTATAACCTAAAATTAGCTACATCAAAAACGTTGGGTAGTTTGCAAACCTTACTATTTACGAGGTGATAAAACTTTTAAATACATGTAAATGCGTATGCATGTATGTGCAGACTTGTCTCGAATTTAAAATCTCACGGCAGCCATCTCATGGTGGATCAAGTTTTAATGTCGAGACTGTTGTTGAAAAATGTGTCCCTTTACGTATACTTTTAACTTGAAAGTGAAAATCCTTGTATAGTAAAACGACTTCATGGTTTCCAAAAGCTATTTTCCTCCCTTGCCTGTAATCCACCACCAAGCTCTCAACATTGGGGAAAAAGTGTGAATTGTACCTGCTTTTACCTTATGTAATTTATGTAACACATCCCGTTGTATTGGAATCACCGTACTGATTGTAGTAAACGCATTGTCAGACATGGAATATTTAAGTTATACACTTAAATTGACATACCAGACGACCGGTGGTATTTTTCTTAAAACAGGTATTTTTAGGGATTTTTTTCCACAACTGAGCAGACACGTGGTATATCAAGGGGAGTTTGACTATCACATAGTTTTACTATTTTTTTGTATGAAGACCTGTAAAACAATTTTCGATCCATTCTGAATAACGACGTCCAAAGAAATTAAATTAAACTACTCCAACACCTACATTATTACTTTACTTTTCAGGCCGGATCTCGCTATTCATCTCTCAACTAACTGCGTAAAAAGCGACGGCACAAAAAAACGTTTTCGTTCAATTTGAATGATAGACTTACAGGGCCAATGAGAGTATTATCCTTTCAATTCTGATTGGTCTAAAGGTAGAGTGACGGCAGGTTGTGATGGCAAGTAGCTAATGGTTGTTGAGGACATTCCTCTTGACTGTACAGCAAAGGCGGGTGTTCATGAGGTCTTAAAGCGCTGGAGGCGTGCCGTTAACAGCATTTGAAGAAAGCAGCAGCACCTATTCTGGTCGTGTGGTATACTACCTACTGAACTGAAAAAAATGAGGGAAATCGTGCATCTTCAAGCTGGACAATGCGGTAATCAGATTGGCGCAAAGGTGAGTGACTTTGAATCGGCAATATTTTATATATTCCATTTTGATAAAATGTTTTTGTTTTATCCATAAATAACATGGCATGCAGATATTTTTTTCTAATTCTTTCTTTTTCATATTTGTAAAATTAAATAACCATATATTTTATATTTGAAATATTTGAAGCCTGAGGGAAAAATAAAGAACATATGTAAAACACCCGAGCAAATAGTTCTAAGTCTAATATCTCTTATTTATTTGCAATTTGATAGCCCCAAAAGCGTATTTCTGAAGCTAGAATCTTGCTTGACGTGTACCTTAAGAGCAACGAGTTGGGTGGGGATTCCCACAAAGTTTACTGCATTGCGGAATAATATAAAGTAGTTTTAATACTAAATCAACAAGTTATATATCTGAGTGTTATTTGACACATCGCATATCATTATTGTTAATCCTTCTAAGTATAGTAATAATTTTAGGATTCCTTTGTGAAACTTCTTCGCCGGTGTGTGCGCTCCATAACCGCTGTAGCTCCGCGCGCCGCAGTGGCTGCGATCGGTAGGCGGAACCAGAAGGTCGCGAAGAGTGACGTTTACATTTTCAAAAATCACACCGGATGGAGCCCAGCCAATCGGCGGGCACCACGCGCGCGCCTTCCTGGCACTTTCGGCGCGCAAGGGCGCATTTTCTTTTTGCAACTTCCGCATTTGCTTTCCGTGCGACTTAGGCAAAAATAAACCTGAACTCGATAAGAAAAAAAAAAAATACTGGCCCGAACTAGATTTAAAGTCGTGTCTACATATGCGTGCGCAAACACCGGAAGTGACATCACTGTAGTTGCTCTTGCTGTCACATGATAACTTTTTTTTTTCCATCCTTGCCTTTGCAGTTTTGGGAAGTGATCAGCGATGAGCATGGCATTGACCCAACTGGCACTTACCATGGCGACAGTGACCTCCAGCTGGAGAGGATCAGTGTATATTACAATGAAGCCTCAGGTGACCTTTCATTTGAAAACTGTAAACTAATACTTGTTTTAGCACAACTTGATCAATTTCAAATACCATAAATTTTGTAGTAATAGTTTTAAAAACATTTCAGGTGGCAAGTACGTCCCCCGTGCTGTCCTGGTGGATCTTGAGCCGGGTACAATGGACTCTGTTAGGTCTGGCCCCTTTGGACAGGTTTTCAGACCAGACAATTTTGTTTTCGGTAAGTTAGGAGGTGCTCATCGTGGTACTTTAACACAAACAAGTTTCTTAGTTAATTAAAATGAGACCAATTTTGTCCTGATCTTTATGGTGCTTAACAATCTTGCATTGCAGGTCAGAGCGGTGCTGGGAACAACTGGGCCAAGGGCCATTACACAGAGGGGGCTGAGCTGGTTGACTCTGTTCTGGATGTGGTGAGGAAGGAGGCAGAGAGCTGTAACTGTCTGCAGGGCTTCCAGCTCACTCACTCCCTGGGTGGGGGCACAGGCTCCGGGATGGGCACCCTGCTCATCAGCAAGATCCGTGAGGAGTACCCCGATCGCATCATGAACACCTTCAGCGTGGTTCCCTCCCCCAAGGTGTCTGACACCGTGGTGGAGCCTTATAATGCCACATTGTCTGTTCACCAGCTGGTAGAGAACACAGACGAAACTTACTGCATTGACAACGAGGCTCTCTATGACATCTGCTTCCGCACACTGAAGCTGACCACACCCTCCTACGGTGACCTTAATCACCTGGTGTCGGCCACCATGAGTGGTGTCACCACCTGCCTGCGCTTCCCCGGCCAGCTCAACGCTGATCTCCGCAAGCTGGCCGTCAACATGGTTCCCTTCCCCCGTCTTCACTTCTTCATGCCTGGTTTCGCTCCCCTCACCAGCAGAGGGAGCCAGCAGTACCGTTCCCTCACAGTGCCTGAGCTCACGCAGCAGATGTTCGATGCCAAGAACATGATGGCGGCCTGTGATCCCCGTCACGGGCGATATCTGACAGTGGCGGCCATTTTCCGTGGACGCATGTCCATGAAGGAGGTTGATGAGCAGATGCTGAATGTGCAGAACAAGAATAGCAGCTACTTCGTGGAGTGGATCCCGAACAATGTGAAGACGGCCGTCTGCGACATCCCACCGCGAGGGCTCAAAATGGCCGCCACCTTCGTCGGCAACAGCACGGCCATCCAGGAGCTGTTCAAGCGCATCTCTGAGCAGTTCACTGCCATGTTCAGGCGCAAGGCCTTCTTGCACTGGTACACCGGCGAGGGTATGGATGAGATGGAGTTCACAGAGGCGGAGAGCAACATGAACGACCTGGTTTCTGAGTACCAGCAGTACCAGGATGCCACTGCAGAGGAGGAGGGGGAGTTTGAGGAGGAGGCGGAAGAGGAGGCTGCGTAATGTGTGTGTGTGTGTAAATTATTCCAAGCTGTATAATTTCTGACACAATATTTCCCAGAGTTTCAAAAACTGTCCTTTTTTGTCACTTCTGATTATTGCTTCTGTTTCCTTTCTGTACAGAAACCTGCCAATAAAAGCCATTTTTATATATATATATATATATACTTATCTGTTTCACTGGCAACACCTGCTTCACTAACAATGCATTACAGAAAAATAGGTTACCATATTATGTAGCTTTTTTAATTGCGAAACTAATTACACAATATAGTGCATCTACAATATGGTAAGCATTTCCACTTAAAGGTATAGTCTACAATTAGATTACAATTTCCTATTCATCCTAATTAATACTAAAACTGAAAATACCAAATTGGTAAAACAGTGCAATAAGGAATATATCTGCTGCGTTGAACATCCATACAATAGTTGAACTTTTTAGAGGATTAAATCCTGCAGTAAAATGGCTTGTTAATCTATGGGTGATAAGTGCCAACAAGGTAAGCAGCTTGATTTTACAGTATGGTTCACGTGACTGCCAGTGTCAAGTTGTGTGACAAGAAAAGACGTGTATCTTGGGGTGATGGAGCCAAATGGACTAGGAGATTACTTCACTGCATATTATAGCCAAATATGTTTTTCTATGATCAGTGATATTTTTCTATGGTTTACATGGATACATTTCATATAGGCATGTATTGTGTTGGATGTTGATTATTTGATAATGAACAATATAAGCTCATTTTATTAGCTATTAAGTTTGTTAATCATGTGCATAGCCAGTATTTCTGAAAGTACAAATATTTTCATTTAATACTAAATATATGATGTGTGGTATTTGGGCCATCACTCTTTTTTAAGGAATATAGACATGTGCAATGTTGGCACCTTTAATGGTTGTACTGCTGACAAAATCCATCCATCATTAGTTCATCCCGGTCAGCGTTGCGAGGCCCACTGGCAGTATTTCTCTGCTAAAACTATATAAAACAATCTAAAAGATTATTCCCAAATGGTATTATAATACATAGCTGACATCACTGCATATAAAGCCATATACTGTAAGTGCTTTATGATTTATTGTCAGCAGAGTTGCCAGAATTGCAGTTTTCATTGTAAATTCTGCTCCTTAAGAAACGGGATTGTGAAATCAGGTGTAATATTGGGGGGGCGGGGGGTTGCTGCAAAAATAGATGTTCACAAGATACAATAAATTTTTAAACCAAAAAAATTCAAAATGACATGCAGTCAAATGGTGCATAAAAATGGGGTTATATGTACCATACAGGGCAAATGTATAGGATAAAAATAATCAATGGAGGAATTTCCCCCCACAACACCTTGTTGCACAATCACTGGTTTGAAGGTTTCAGGCCATGCTGTGCAGTTTATAGGAAGTATTGTGGCTGTACATTTTTTTTCTGACCTGGCAACTGGAATTGTCAAGCACAAAGTAAAAAATGGTAGATGGGACGCTGCTGCCCTCTTGTGGGTAGTTAGGTATCCGTTTGTAGGCATTTTTGTTGCAACTTGCCAGTATTGGTTTGAAACCGAATTAGAATGTTAGGGAGCGAAGACTTTCTTGGGGACATTCTTCAGGATGAATCATCCTTGTTACCAGATGTTGCTGTGATTTACTGTACCCTCCTTTTCCACAAGAAATAGGAGATGATGCTCATGGTCAGTATGAGTAGAGTCCAGCTGCACACTTTCTTCACCTGGCTTTCTAGGTCCTGCTTCTTTCCAAAGCGAGACACAAATCCAGACTAACAAAAACAGACAAAGTGAAGGTGACTTTAATCCACAGAAACACTTTGTTGTGCTGCAGAACTGTATTTTGTAATGGTTACAGCGCTACACAAAATGAGTAACACTAAACTAGGAGGAAGCACCGTCAACGTTACCAAAGTTTATATTGTAGTTCAGGGAGTCAAGTTTGAAAAAAACAGAAAATACTTACCCATCCACCCTTGTCCCGGATCTCTGGGCAGATTAATCTCTCCACATACATCCCTACACACTCCTGAAGCTCGGGTAGAGTTCCCAGCATGCCCTTCTCCTGGCAGTGCAATGCCATCTGTCCAGCCAGCACATACACTGACAAGATGGCACTCCAGGCTAACTCTCTCCGGCGCCCCCCAGGGGCGGGAGCAAAGTGCTCATCCAGGATGGCAGTGAGCGTGGGACAGGCAGAGGTTTCCGTCACATCCTGGAAGACTCGTGGCCAGCGGCGAAAAAAGATGGGGAATTTGAGGAGCAGTTCGTCTCCAGCGTGTCGCAGGGCAGCAGCCGCGGCTGAGGGAGCAGGGGGCACAGACGTGCCGGGCCTTGCTGTCACGTAGCTGATGTAGTCATATGACATCACAAAAGCCTCCCGGACCAGAGGGTCTGGGCTATGCAGGCCCCGCCCACCACCTGCTTCTCCGGACCTCCCCATTGGCTCCTTCTCAATACCCAGCAATCTCAGGGCATCTGCCCACAGTGTCCGTTGGCAATCAGCATGGATGTTTTTCCTAGACATTGATATAGAGATAAGAAACATTACTGAGAGCTAGTTATAGCACTGATACTAGTCATAGCGGCTACAAACTGGAAAAATGAATTTAAACACAGTAAGTGACAGTTTGCTCATCTTGAAATAATTTTGCTCATGAATGTCAGCAGAAGCTGAGCCAGTGATGAAAGTCCCAAGAGAGGCTAACGCCTACCTCATAGGCAGCTAACGGATGCCTCAGGGCCAATCGAGCCTTTCCGCCCCCCCTCCACTCCTCCATGTTCAAAGGTTAATGTGGTGTGTTATGCTACACAAACACCTATCAGGAACAACGGGGCCCAAAACACAGGATTTTATGACTCACCCACATCCACTGACCTGGATCCCCTAGTGCCAAGGGGTGGAGAGGCGATGTTAGCAGGTGGGAAAGTTAGCTTTTTTCTGAACGTCTGCCCTGGTGAATGCTCTCTCCCACTTCGCCTGAGTCTAATTTTAGCGCCTGTGTTGGAGACCAGCAGCAGATTCCGCGGCAGCTGAGCCACAGAGCCCAGCTCGCCAATGCGACGCTCAGTGCCATGTCAGCGCAGACTGTGCTATAAATAAATCACAGCTGTGTGTCTCTGTGAGAGAGCCATGCGCAGGTTAGCAACCCAAGATTGTCCAGGACAATAATACAAGCTAATGGCTTATATTGCAGCTTGAGTACTAATCTTACACACACGTGTGGGTACTGATAGTATCTCCTATAACTCCACAGGTAGAGTTTAGAGGTCAGTGGTTAATGCTAACCCTAACCCTAACCCACACAACAATGAAATGTGTTCTCTGCTTTTAACTGATATGTGACATCATGACATAGCAGGGAGCAGCTAATTCAGCACCCAGGGAGCGGTTCTAGGGGGTGGTACCTTGCATAGGGCACCTCAGTGGTGCTTTGTTGGTGAAGGATTCAAACCAGCAATGTTTAAATTACGAGTGCACTTCCCTAACTATTAAACCACTATTGCCCGGTAGAGCAATATAATAATTATGTGAAGTTTATTCATTCAAATCCTAGGCTGCACACATAAATTGTAACTCTTCCCTCTACTACAGGTTTCTTTGGATGAAAGTTTCAGATGAATAAATGAAATATAAAGTCATCACAAGCGGAACTAATTTAAAAGAATTACAGTATATTAGATGTAATTCAAGATGACCCTTGTTTTATAACCCATGTTTGCGTACTCTATCAAAATAAACCACACTTCTGGTTTGTGGCAGCACAGACATGACACTCTCAGACTTCTGCTGTGTTGCTCAGAATACAGATCCCACTGTCACAGGCAGAGGCAGGACTGGACAGTATTAGGAGTTAGTGTTGGCTGTCCTGTATCTGTCCCCAGTTATAATGCTTGGTGTGTGGATTTTCACTGGCTGTTCATGTTCTACGGGCAGCACAGTAGCATCAAGTACCTTCAGGATTGAGGGTTCAAACCTACCCCCACCCCCCCGCGCATGTGTGTGTGTATGCGTGTGTGTGTGTGTAGTTAGCATATCATGCAGGTTTCTACCCCATTGTAACAAAACACATACAATTATTCTCATTGGTGACTATAATCTTCCTATAGTATGTGTGTGGGTGCCCCATGATGGACAGGCATCCTGTCCACTGTGTACCCGTGCCTCGTACCCCGTGATGGACTGGTGTCCAGTCCACTGTGTACCCCTGCCTCGTACCCCGTGATGGACTAGTGTCCCGTCCTCTGTGTACCCCTGCCTCGTACCCTGTGATGGACTGGCGTCCTGTCCACGGTGTACCCCTGCCTCGTACCCCGTGATGGACTGGCATCCCGTCCACTGTGTACCCCTGCCTCATATCCCGTGATGTACTGGTGTCCCGTCCTCTGTGTACCCCTGCCTTATATCCCGTGATGTACTGGTGTCCCGTCCTCTGTGTAACCCTGCCTCATTCCCCGTGATGGACTGGTGTCCCGTCCTCTGTGTACCCCTGCCTCGTACCCCGTGATGGACTGGTGTCCCGTCCTCTGTGTACCCCTGCGTTATATCCCATGATGTACTGCTGTCCCGTCCACTGTGTACCCCTGCCTCGTACCCCATGATGGACTGGTGTCCCGTCCTCTGTGTACCCCTGCCTTGTACCCTGTGATGGACTGGCGTCCTGTCCACTGTGTACCCCTGCCTTCTACCCTGTGATGGACTGGTGTCCTGTCCTCTGTGTACCCCTGCCTCGTACCCTGTGATGGACTAGTGTCCTCTCCTCTGTGTACCCCTGCCTCGTACCCTGTAATGGACTGGTGTCCCTTCCAGCACATACACTACCTTGTGCCCTGTGCTGCCTCTGATCCATCCTCAAAGGATGGATGTATTTTTATTGAAATCTTAAACTATTAATAAGATTATTATTTAACAATTCTATTTCTTCCGCCATCATTATACCCTGGATCAGGCGAGAGACCCAATGTTCATTCTGTCCCTCCATCATCCCTCCAGCAGGGCCACTGTAGTATAAATAACTAAAAATATAGAAGTTCAGATTAATAAAGTATCTCCGAAAAGATTAACAACAGCAATACAACAACAGAACATAATAGGAATCTCACTTACTGTAGTGTTTTTTTCGTTTGAAGTGTTTTTTCGCTTAATATGAGGCCATTCTGGATGTTGGCCTGTACTGCCTCTAAATGGCCACTAGGTGTCAGGCTACTCACGAAGAAACGAGTCAAACAGCCGCTTAGAAAGGCGCGCGATAAGGCTGTACCGCCCCCCTGCATATTCAGCCTCCCCCCCAGGTCTCAGGACGTTTTGGCTGAAACATCCGGCTCAAGGTTAGCATATATGCATGTGATTTTTAAAAAAGCTGCACTCCTTTGATTAAAAGTGCAGTATCTTTAACTCTTAGGTCACCTTCCCAGCAAACCCCTATGTTTTTAATTAGCACGTTGCACGTTTAATTCCGCGCACAGTATGCGCACCGTCGCTGCCCCGTCTCGCCCAGAAGGCCGCGCTAATGGTCACGCTTTGCACTTCTGGAGCTGACGCCGCCGCCCACTCCCGCCACTCTGATGCTTCCCATTCTCTGCCCCCAGTCAGGCGTCACCTTCCACGCGGTAATTTGTGACACACCATTAATTCCTTGTGCCCTTTGTTAGGAAAGCATCGACCAACTAGCGTCACCGAAAGCCGTTTTAAGCACTGCCACACGGCCCTTAAAAGAGGACTAAGGAAGGAGGATGTACAATTACAATATATCTACACTGAATTTTTTTCCCAGTATATTGCTGGACATTTAAAGTCATAATTTGTGTTTTGCTTTTTCACGATGTGTTACACTCTCGTTTCATATATGCTTCAACCATCACCTCTGTTTACAATAAACTATTGTTTTATTAGACTGCCAAGTAGCTTTAACTATAAATATTACCCTGCTATGTACTATAAATACGGGTAAGTGGTTTTGTTGCACTGCGCTATCATTTCCTTTTTAGCGTAGATATAAGGATGGACCACTAGTATGTCTCACAATGTCGGGTTAACTAAGTCTTTCTTGACGGAAAGGCTGAGTTTAACCATGCAAGGCAGGTGGAAGAGGTTCGGACTTAAGTTTGGAACCGTTTTACAGTACGATACACATCTCTAAAGTGCTATCTCCGGTCAGGAGAAAGAGAGTTTGACGAAAAACCGGCCAGCAACTTCACATCATGCAAGTATTCACAAGTACTCACAAGTGTCCCACTTAGCGGCGTCCCAGCTAGAGCACATCTGGGATAAATCAGAGAGCCGACAGATCTGAAAGCAGTCATTAATACACTATCAGTTACTGATACGGCTGTGTAAATAGTATGATGACAATACGCTTTCTTCCGCTTTTATTTCCAAACGGATCAGTACATTTGCGATTTATTATTACAGTAAATGGTTTGAAGTAATAACATGCGTCATGCCAGATTAAAATTGGTAATTTTTGCTTTTTAAACGCAATATACCTTCATTATATTATATTCGGGCCCTGTTATTGTTTGAATTGCGAATGCTTATATTTCCATGCACGCTTTAATCTAAATCTTGATATCATGTTTCAAGCGATTTACTACCATTTTGTTTTGTGTTATTATTATATATTTTTAAGCATCGAGTTTAAGCATTTATTTTTATTATAAAAGGCTTGAATATATGTGTTCTACACCAGCAGTAATTATTAGTGTAAATGTCACGTAACTTTATTGAAATGCCGATGTATGAATTACAGCATACTGATGAATTTCATGTGCCTGGTGGCAGTAGAAAATAACAATCCAAGACTTTTGAAATGCAAAGTTGAGGAATCCCTTTCGGTTTCAGTCTATTTGTGGTCGACTTATTTCCGAAAAAATGTTTTTTGTTACACAAAAAGCCAACAAAATCGTTTCTATTATTATTATTATTATTATTATTATTATTATTATTGTGGGATGTCGTGGTGGTGCTGTTTTTAGTGGCTACTGTCATCTCACACCTCTGGGACCCAGGTTTGAGTCCCCACCTTGGTTACTTGTGTGGAGTTTACATGTCCTCCCCGTGTCAATGTGGGGTTTCCTTCGGGTACTCCTGTTTCCCCCCACAGTCCTAAAACATGCTCAGGGGCCTGTTTCACAAAGCAGGATTACTTGCTTAGCCAGATAACTTGCCAGATTTAAGGTAGTCTGGGCTAAAT
>JABFDZ020000044.1:3180257-3196439 GCA_019775955.2 Pollimyrus isidori | reverse complement strand
ACTGCAAGATGCTATCCTATCAATATGGGCCAACATTTCTAAAAAATGCTTTCAGCACCTTGTTGAATCAATGCCACGTAAAATTAAGGCAGTTCTGATGGCGAAAGGCGGTCGGTCATATTAGTATGGTGTTCCTAATAATCCTTTAGGTGAGTGTATATGATCCACATTGTTGGTACTTCATATTCAATAGGTCGGTGTTTATATGCCAGGGTGTCTGATGGACAGTTCCAGCTGAGACCTAGTGTGGACTCATGGGCATCCGTCCTACTATGGGCCAACTATAATTCAGCGCTATCAAACTTCGCCTCACATGGAAGATGACTGATCACACAGGGGACATTGCTCGCCCATTGCCTCAACTCAAATCCCCCCAATGCCAGTAGCTCCCTCAGCCTCTTTACTAATCTTGTTGCCATTTCAACAGATGGTACACTCTGCAAACAATTATCAACATAGAAACACTGCTCTACGGAAAGTCTTACATCCTCCTCTGTTCCACTGTGCTCTCTTATGTGGTGCTGGAAACTGAACATTGCGCAGCAAGGGCTGCAAGTAGCTACAAATGTAGCACCAGCCATTCAAATACATCAGGTGTTTAATCTTTCTTCAGGTCACGCCAAACAAACCTCAAGAGTGGCCCGTCCTCTGGCAAAAAGTGAACCTGATGGAACATGGTCCTAATGTCTGCACTGATTGCCACGGCATGTTCACGAAATCTGAGCAGTACTCCCAAGAGCGAGGGACCTAGGGTTGGGCCAGGGAGCAGTGTATCATTTAAGCTGACACACCGGAGCTGAAAGGAGCAGTCAAACACCACTTGAGGTTTGCCATTGTGATGGACTGAATGATGAGGAAGAAACCAGCACTCACTTCTTGCTTCGAGCTCCTCTGGTCTTAACTTCACCACGGCACCAGACTGGAATAGCTTCCGCATCTCTCCTTTAAAGATCTCTGCTAACTGTGGATCTTTAGAAAGTCTCCTCTCTACACTTTGCAAATGGGGCATAACTGCTTCCATTGGGGCATGAAACTGGGGCATGTTGCGTTTACGAAACAGAGGTGTTGTGTAGCACCATGTCCCTTTGATGTTGACACATGTTGTACTAGACTGCAAAAGGTCAATCGCCTCCCTATCCTGTCTGGATCTGGTCACCTCTTTCTCACTCTGAAATGGGATTACATCCACCTGCCATTACTTGAACATCTCTGTATACTATCAGGGGGCAGAAGATTCTCCAGTGCGACGAGCGAATGCACTTGGGTCTTTACTGTGGAAATGTGGATGGAGATGGGCCTCGATAATACCTCTCTGCTACTGATACAGCCGTCAAGCTGGTGGTGAGGTCTGGCTGCGGTGCTTTCAGAGCAGTGGGTCGGGGGACTGGCGAGGGAAAGGTAATGGAGGAATGACTCGTGTTACTCATGGGCATGGTGTACACAGTGCAAAGTAGGTGTGGACTCCTGTTCTCCGATCGGCCTTCCATATTCTGGTACTCGTCATACGGGATCCACGGTGGAGGGTCAGGCCAATTCTCGTCCTCCTCTGGCTTACTCAGATCCTCAGGTGACTCTGGAGATTTACTCTGTTGCTGGCTGTATGAGGTATAGACCTGAAGTTTACCAACCTTCTCCATAAGCTCACTCATGTCATCTTTAACTATCTGAAGGCGTTTGAGGTCGGCTTTGATGACCAGCTGGGTCTGCTTCAGCTGTCTATTCTCCCTACGAATCTCCTCTAGCTCCATGCTGGAGACTGTCGACTGCTCACTTGGTCCTGCTGAAGCAGCCGAAAGAGGCATGGCATCAATTCTTGGCAATACATGCGGGTTTTCCCTCCAGCCCTTCTGTCTCCAGTAGGAGCAGTGACTCCCGTCTCGTGGCAGTGGTGTAGAAATGGAAGATGCTTCCCATTCATCCAAGGTGATGTCCCAACTAACTCTGTGAGGTGAGGGCGATGATGCCTGTGTCATTGCTCTAGCTTGTTCGTAATATGTGTTCCGCCTCTGAGTTAGTTACTCCATCATTTATGTTGTCTGTCCAAATAAACCCCGTTTCTACCAGTAATCACTGCTCGACTTGCCTGCTTCCCCGCTCGCCTGCATGCCACATGACAGACTGACTGATCTCCGAAAACAAGTGCTTCTGCGGATGGAGAAGCGACACCTCGGTCTGCTACGGGAAGTGGTATTTTGGCTAAATGAGCCCGAGGTCCAGGAGGACCCCGTAGCTGCGTGTTTAGCCAACTGGAGCAGGACCCTCTTGGAAGAGATGTGACCGCCAGGGAACGTGCACATAATGGCTGAGGTGCACGAAAACCTCCAGCTGCTAGTGCAGCGCGTAAGGGAGAGGAGGGTTCAGCCAGTAGCGTTGCATACCACTGAGGTTGCATACCCCATACCCCAGGAGACGGAGCAACCCAAGGACTAGCCAGCAGAGAAGGAAGAAACATAGGGAGAGGTATCCGGAAGCTGCCCCGACGGTCATCGTAGGCGCCTGCTCTCTCTCTCCTGCTTCTTTCCTTGCCAGTGATCCAAAGGAATCCCTGATCACCTCGGACAGCAGAGCTGCTTGCACCCAACAAGTACTAAAAACCCGCCTCACCATCACAGAGCAACCACCACTAGCTGCGTACCACTTTTGGGTGGCATGCCTGGCTAATAGGGGGGCCAGGCAAGTGTGGGATGCTATCCTGCGGGTCGAGGGGTTTCATAAAGGGGCAGCACCTTCTTTTATGGTGCCATCTTTAGCAGCGATTAGTGATGTCTCTGTCTTACCTATTTGGACTACACTTGTCCTGCCCATCCCGCTTGGCTCACTGGTGCAACCTGTCCTGCACGTCCCACCTAACTCACCGGCATCACCTGTCCTGTCCTTTCTGCTTGTTCTGGCGGCCCTCTGTTGGCCACGAGTTGGCAGTGCCTGTTGCCGTGCCCCCTGCTTGTTGGTGCTGCCTTCTGACGCCGCTCCTGCCTGCTGAAGTTGCTGCACGTGCCCCTCCTGTCTGCTGATGCCGCTCCGCCCGTGGCCCTGCCTGATGCCCGTCTCACCCATCCTGTCTGCCTTGTCTGTCCCGTCTGCCCTGCCCATCTCGTCAGTGCTTCCTGCTGCCGCCCAGCACCTGCTGTGGCTCCCTCAGGCTCCTCTTGTTCCTCCTCCCTTTGCCTTCCTCCCTCCTGTCTCTGCTCTTCATCCCTCTATGTTTCCTCCTGGTTCCTTTGTCCCTCCTTTTTTGCTCCTCATCCCTCATTGTCTCCCGTGTTCACTCCTCGCCCTGTTCCACCATTTTCTGTTCCCTCTGTGTCTCCCTTCATAGTTTGTCTGTCTCCATGTCCTGTACTTTGTCAGATTCTGTCTTGGTTTCTGCCCCTACGCTTGTTCTGTGTTTCTGTTCTGTTCCCCCCTGTTTTCCAGGTCCTGTGTCCCTGGTTTCGTCTCCTCTGTCGTCTCCCCTGAGGCGCACCCAAAGTGTGCGCCTTTCAGGAGGGGGAGGGAATCTGTCATGACCTGCTCGTACAATCCTGTGTGCCACACCCCCCTCGTTACCTCGTGTTATTTCTCGATTGTAATCACCTGTTACATGTTATGTTCAACCTGCCCTGTGTATTTAATCTGCGTCTGAGTTTCCACAGATCAGTCGTTGATGTTGTCTGCCGTATTGTCCTATCCACTCCAAATAAACCCTGTTTCTAATCGTAATCATGGCTCGACTTGCCTGCTTCCCCGCTCGCCCGCATGCGACGTGACATTAACCAAACATGCCATGCTGTCGATGGGTATGCTATGATGGCCTGGGTGAATTGTATAAATATAATCAATGTACTTGGCATAATAATTTTCTGCTGCTTAGGTAGGATTGTGTTTCCACTGTGGGTCTTCTGAAAATGATTTTTTAAGAAATGGCAATCCTTTTGTGTCTGTTCTAATGGCTAAAGAGGAATCTGCTGTAACAGGAACTCACTTTATCTGGGGCACCCAAGCTGGATGCGGCCCAGTCTACAATGTAGGTCAGTGTGTTTCCGTGCTTCTTGGTGGGAAGGTGAGGGGGTGAACGGAGGTAGGGGTGGCCTTGAGGAGCCTGGGGGGAAGTTGTGTGGAATTTGGGAGGCATCTGTGATGTTTGCCATGAAAATCCGGGGCCATGCTAGCAGGAATGTGGGGTAGGGGCCGATGTACTCGCAGGGGACAGAGTCAGTCGTCAACTGTCACCCCATCGTCCAGATGACGGGGACAGGAATCAAGCTCAGGACAGTGCAGTGCATTGTGTTGGAGAATGTTGAACTGGTAGCAGTCTGTACAGTCTTACCTTAACAAACTCTCCATGTGTGTACAAAAGGCTCACTTTTTCATTTTTTCTGTTTATAAGCCAGGTGGCAGTCTAGAGCAGCATGCGTTTCTGTATTGCTGTCCTTTTGCTGAGGCACTGAGGCTAACTTTTCACCCAAACAGTTACTACAACAAGAGACCTAAACCAAAAGCCTTCAGGCTTTCAGTCAGTGTCATTAACCAAGAAGCCACCAGCTCTCCATGACTAAAACAGATGTCATTCATTCAAATTCAAGGCTTCCATCCATTTTCCATCCATAGGTTTGTGGGTTGGGGGTCATTCTGTACCTGTGCAGATGTGCACAAATACCCAGGCAGAAATAAATGCTTTATGCGCTAAACTGTTCTTCGATCGAAACACTGACTTTGTATGGTTTGTTTATATGAGTCCCTGCCCACCAGCAGACAACACACGGACACACCTTTTCTTTTTATGTTTACATATTTTCTCTTTGGAAGACAAACGGAAGACATTAAAGAAATATATTAAACAAAATAGCAGTCTTAAATACAAATCAAATCTTCATTTCAATACAAAAAGACTCTTAGGCACTTAAAACACCTCGAAAAATGAAGTGGTTTCCAGATAGTGCCATGCTGCCAATGGCAGATTCTGTACAGACGCGGCGTACATCACACACGCTTCCCACACGTGTTCTGCATGTACATGGATACAAAGGCAGAGGCCTGGAGGGGAGGCATCCGACATTAATCCGACATCACACCGCATCACTAGATCTCCACGCTCTGTTCAGCTGACGCGTTATAGTCAGAGCGGCTCTGACATTTACCGGAAGCAGCTGCTTTCCTTTTACCTATCAGCTGTGACAGGACGTCTCTTGACAGAAAATATCTCAGTAATATTGATACTGTTGATAATTTACTTCTACCACGTTTTCTCTAATCTACTCAAAGAAATAATAACCAGTTGCATACGACCGGAGAACAATTTCAGAATAAGGTCACCACATTCCCATTCAAAAAGACAAACTAGGAGCTGTTGTGAAATGGACATATCCAACTTGTTCCACTGCAAAACGTGCAGTTTCTGCACTCTTCATGTCGTCGTCGTTGGCCTATGACGAATCCTGGTTTCCCAGCGAGGTCATTGGTATTACAGATAGCTAAGGCAACTGTTGAGTTGCATCTGCAGGATTCTGTGATCAGCCTGAGCACAGGATGGACCTAAATCTAAGAGTCACACCAATCAAATGAAAGTAAAAGTGCAAGCAAATACTTTTGGCCAATCACCCAGTCGCCTGAGAGTTTGACTGATGGGCAGAAGACCCAATAGTGCGATGGGGGCGGAAGTCTCACATCAGAGATACTGGGTGCCCACGCTGCGAGGGTTCTTTCACTGGATCCCAGCTTGGGGGGGGGATGGGTAACACGGGCGGAGGGAGGTGTGGGCTGCAGGTAAACGGGCTTTAATAGGCGTAGGTGTGGATGTCATTGTGGAGGCTGATGGACGGTCCGGAGGCGTTTCCGTGGGTGGGGCAATGCCGCTGGCAGCGGCAGCGGCGGATCCACATGAGGCGGCGCGTGAAGCTCTCGCCGTCGGGGCAGTGGAAGCGCAGCCGCACCGTGCGCGTTAGCGAGGGGGCGCAGCAGCGGCTGTCCGGGCAGGAGCCGCAGGAGCGCGGCCGGTACCGCCTGGCCGTGGAGCAGCCCGCGAACGTGATGCGCTCAGGCTTCTGGGGCCACACCGTCCGCTGGCACTTCTTGCCTCTCTGTAGGGGCAACAGAGAGAAACCAATCGGCCAGATTAGCCATGCGGGAGGATGTATTTAAGAGGACAGTACATGAACACACACTGTGGGCAGTGGTGTCTTCATGGTTAGCGATGGACACTTGTGATTGAAAGATTGCTGGTTTGAATTTCTGACCAGCATGGCAACACTGAGGTACCCCGAGCAAGGTACCACCCCCCAGCACTGCTCCCCAGGCGCTGAATTAGCTGCCCCCTACTATGTCACATGGTCACATATGGGTTAAAATTACACATTTTGTTGTTGCGCACTGTGTGCCGTGGCGTGTCAACAATGACCACTGATCACCAAATTCTATTTCTGAAAGTATTAACAGATTATTTGTTTAAGATTACGCTGAATAGAGGTTTGATGGATGGAGGATGGATGGTTACCACACTGTTCATCACCATCCACAGAGCGACATCCTGCCTAGTTATAGCTGGCTGGTGGCAGTCTGTCCCACCTTGAGCTGCGGTCTGACCTCCGGGTCACATAGCCGGATCTGGCAAAGTCGTGTCTCCCTGACGAGCTGGCACTCTGCGTTGCTATTGGTCACACGGCTGGACACTCCCATCCCACAAGTGGCAGAGCACTCCGACCAATTGGTGTTCTGTGGCAGGCACTGGGCGGTCTGCAGGGAATGGACAAAGGAGCGGGGGCGGGACTTCCACTCTAGGGGGGCAATGGAAACCAAATTGCACGCTTATCAAAGGCTCTTCATCCTTTTTTCTGGTCTTACATTATTTGTCTGGACCCCCCCACCAATTCAGCATCTGTCCCTTTGCTTTGATGAGGTCTTTAAATATCCATCCATCTTCCAAACTGCTCATCCTTACTGGGGGTCCGGAGCCTATCCCGGAAGCAACGGGCACGACGCAGGGAACAACCCTGGATGGGGGGCCAGCCCATTGCAGGGCACACTCACACACACCAGTCACTCACACATGCACACCTACGGGCAATTTGGTACCTTGGGATGTACCCGCGGTGCCAGGGTGCCGGGGGCCCGGCAGTGGTGGCAACAGCGCACTGTTGATGGCATTGGGGTGAGCCGGGGGGCCCGGGGGGGTCTCCACCACATGGTTGCTGTCCTCACAGATCCACTCCTCACAGCAGCGGCCCTCAGGGCGCTGGAGACGCGGGCTGGAGCAGCGCGGGTCTGGCAGCGGCATGCGGTGCGGGCACAGCGGCATGCAACCCAGCACTCCATCCATGCAACTGCACTGGTGTTGGCAGCTGGGCTGGAAGTGCTCGCCGTGTTGGTAGAGCTGCCCGCCGAACTCGCATGGCCGGCCCTGCGCTTCTGCTGCGGGCGCAGAAGAAAGTAACAGATTTCATAAAAACGCAACGGGCCCAGGTTGTACAGAGTTATAAACCTTTGCATTAATGGCACATGCTCCTTGGGAATATTAATTGTAAAAGATATACAAAGACAATGTATGATTACGAACTTCTGCCCCGCCACCCAGGCCCTCACCCTAGTAGAGCCCCCACTTTTGGTCATTCCCTGCCCCACCCCCCCAGGTCCTCACCTCGGCAGAGCCCCCGATCTGGGTTGCCATTTGTACCCATCTGACAGCGCAGACCCTTGATGTGGTCACAGGGCTGGTTGGGGCCACAGTCCTGGTTGAACTGGCGGGCGCAGACCTTGCAGCAGCCACATGCGTCGTTGGCCAGGCTGACCCCCGGCGGGCAGATAGGGGGTGATGTCGGGCAGGAGCACACTCGGGGGCAGCTGCTGTTAACCTGAAGGGGGGGGGGGGGTCGTCAACAGACCTTCATGACCAACAAGGAAGAGTGTCAATGGACAAAGTCGGCAGAAAACGAACCCTTTACAGTTTGTAACTGAAGGAAGGAAACAAATAAATGTATGCAGGTATGCCTGTGTGTGTGTAGGCTGTGTCATTCCTAAGGTTAGATGTTGGAGTTTTTATGTTTAATAAATGAAAACAACTTTGTGCCAGAATGTTGCTTGTTCTGTGCTATGACTAATGACAGGAATATGAGTGGCATTGGCAGTATGGTTGCCATGGAGATGCTGTCTTTTCATGTCAGGAAACAAACAAAGAGACAGAGAGAGAGGGAACTCCATGCCCCTGCCACACTGCGGGGAGAGCCACACCTGACCTCCCCCCCCCCCACACACACCCTGCATGCTTGCAGCCTTTACATGGCCAACAGGAGCTAAGTCCCCCTCCCTCAGCCAGCCCACATTCCAGCCATTGGCAGCCTGTCATGGCTGTTTACTGTTAGGGGGCGTCAGCAGAGAACGGACACAGAGCACGCAGCTGGAACCGGCTCGGCTCGGGCTCCTACCACCTCACAGGAAGGACTGACAATCTCTACACGAGAATAAGGTTCAACCACAAATTGCAGCAGACATGGCCAACATCGCTCCTAATTTCACATACTAAAGTTCACGACACTTTCGGCATGGATGCCTGTAAGGTTACTGTAACGTCCACATGTGCTCAAGACAGAGACCTGCCAGATACAGGAGTTCATGGCCAAACACGCAGCAAACATACAATGTGGTACAATGGCAGGTCATTCACGCCATGAGGGAACAGAAGCAGAGACTGTGATGACCAGAGGTCCAGTCCCGATGAAGGAGTACAGCTGTATGTGACAGAGAGTGGCGTGTGGAACAGTTTGGGGACTCACCATGGCTGCAGTGATGCAGAAAAATGGAAGCAGGATCAGGAGGGAAACCAGCGCCAAGCTCTTAGGGGCAAACATGCTCTCCTCGTTTCCTGGCAACGAATGTGACCGTCGCTGAAGCCTCAGAGTCCGTGAGGAGAGAAGTCCCTGTTTGAGTTCAGAGCCCACCTGGGTGTGCCTGTCCGTGCACTGAGCGCTGCGTCTGTCCCGCACCCTGCCTCCCCCGCCACTCTCAGCGGCTCTCCGCTCCGCTTCATTGAGAAATCAGTCCTCTGCTGCCCGGCCACTTATAGCGGCTGGCCGCCAACCCCCCCCGTGACATCACCGGGCAGCCCCTGAGTGGGTGGGGCAGGTGGAGAAGTGGTGGAGCAGAGGGGACGATAAAAAAGGCAGAACGCTGAGTGATTGAGGAGAGGAGACCCCGCTGGCGGATATGCGAAGGGAAGTGCAAAGACACATGCCGCGGTGAAACCAAATCCCTGCGAAATTCGCACCAGTTTGTCTTCACTGGGAAATAAAAGCAAAAAATAAAAACAAAGACAGATTCCCTTGTGCAAAATCCTGTGGTGCAAGTGTGATTTACAAATATATGCACTGTGCAAAATCTGCTCCAGTTTATTTTTGTAAATTAAGGTTTTGTTGCACACGTAAAGCAAAATTTAAACTGGGCGTAAAATTTGTTAGCATGTGCAGAGTAGAAAATTTGCAGCCACACTGCGCGTGACATTCATCTCTCTTTAAATCAATATTACAAAGTGTGACAAGGCTTAAATAACTGAAAGGTTTAGGGATTGTTTGTTTAAAAAAGAAAACAAAAAGGACAAATTTCAAGCTTAAAATGGTGCAGATTTGGAACTCGTGCAAAGCTTGGGAAAAAATCCAGACGACGATGCGACTGAATAAACATGCAGGGCCCGGCCAGCACAAGCCGCGGAGAGGGGGGGCTACCCCACAGCCTTCTCGGGTGACGCGCGAGCCTCTTAATGGCCTGACGGCTGCGTCGCTTTCAGCGTCAGCCAAGGCTGAGAGGGGCTAGACACCTTAGTCAAAGATTCCGTAACCAGAGTGGAAATATAGGGCGACCATTAAAAAAAAGAAAAACAGGAGACAGGGAATCCCCTCTTTGCCTGGTTACGAGGTGTTTGAACGCTGAGAACAATGGAGAATCCCACCAACCCCCCCTCATCGTGGGAAGAGCCTGTGCTCAGACCCCCCTCCCTGCCACAAACCGGCATCCTTCCAAAGGCTTTCCTGACATGTCACATTCCAGGAAAGCCAGGTTCCCTCGCCACTGAACCTGTTTGTTCTCATAGGAAAAACACAACCCGGGTTTGTCGGCCTAAGAGAACATTTGAAAAAGTGTTTTTGTTCTAGTACAGGAAGTCCTTGGGTTCACTCCGGCTCACACTGTCGTTAAATGGCAGAAACGGAGAATTTTGGATGGGACGACCATCAAGAGCTAGTAGACCTGACTAATGTCTGTTACTCAGGGCTTCTGAAGGTGGAGTTCCCCGTGGAGGCAACCCAGAACATCAGTATACCTGTATACCTTCAAAATTTACTGCCTCGACTTCTGGCAACTGCCCTCCTTCATGCCTGCCATTGGCTCATGTAATGCCTCTACCTCCTTACCTGCCACCACGGATCCTGCCATCACGCACCCCATGCCAGCACCGGTCTGCCCCTACTTAGAGACTGAAGTTTCAACCCCTGTTTTAGCTTGGTTATACCATCTTGTTCCGTTAGACTATTCTGCTGGCCCCAGGAGGATGGGCTCCTCCTTTGGGTCTGGTTCCTCCCAAGGTTTCTTCCTCCTCGGGAGTTTTTCTTTGCCGCCATTGCGTTTGGCTTACTCATCGGGGATCTTTGCGTGGCAGAAATGTAAAGCGCATTGAGACAATGTAATGTTGTGATAATGCGCTAAATAAATTGCATTGCATTGCATTGCTCCCAGTTTGATATTTTAAGATTATAGGTTAGATTCCCCATAATGCCATAGTCAGCTGGGGCAGATACCAGAGAACGATACAACCAAGATGTGAGGCAGTGTCAGGATGCAGTCCTGCTCGCGGTGGCAATGATTTTAGGAGGACAGCATTTTTCTAGCTCACACATCTTGTTGTCATCCTCAGCGTTAAGACTTATGGACACAATAGAAAAACATTTGAGAATATCCACACATTGAGCATCAGTGGCGTGCATCGGGGTGGAATAACATGTCTGTGTACTAAGTGTCCATGGCGTGTATCGTGGCGTGTAACATGTCTGTGCACTGAGCATCCATGGTGTGTAACAGGGTGTTATAACATGCCTGTGCACTGAGCGTTAGTGGCGTGTATCGGGGTGGAATAACATGTCTGTGCACTAAGCATCCATGGTGTGTATTGTTGCGTGTAACATGCCTGTGTACTAAGTGTCCATGGCGTGTATCATGGCGTGTAACATGTCTGTGCACTGAGCGTCAGTGGCGTGCATCGGGGTGGAATAACATGTCCGTGCACTGAGCGTCAGTGGTGTGTATTGTGGCATGTAACTTGTCTGTGCACTGAGCATCCATGGTGTGTATCAGGGTGGAATAACATGTCAGTGCACTGAGCATCAGTGGCGTGTATCGTGGCGTGTAACATGTCTGTGCACTAAGTGTCCATGGCGTGTATCATGGCGTGTAACATGTCTGTGCACTGAGCATCAGTGGCGTGTATCGGGGTGGAATAACAAGTTTGTGCACTAAGCATCCATGGCGTGTATCGTAGCATGTAACATGTATGTGCACTGAGCGTCAGTGGCGTGTATTGTGGCGTGTAACATGTCTGTGCACTAAGTGTCCATGGCGTGTATCGTGACGTGTAACATGTCTGTGCACTGAATGTCAGTGGCATGTATCGTGGCGTGTAACATGTCTGTGCACTGAGTGTCAGTGGCGTGTATCGGGGTGGAATAACATGTGGAATAACATCGGGGTGGAATAACATCCATGGCGTGTATCGTAGCATGTAACATGTATGTGCACTGAGCGTCAGTGGCGTGTATTGTGGCATGTAACATGTCTGTGCACTAAGTGTCCATGGCGTATATCGTGACGTGTAAAATGTCCATGGTGTGTATCAGGGTGGAATAACATGTCTGTGCACTGATCGTCAGTGTCGTGTATTGGGGTGTGTAACATGTCTGTGCACTAAGCATCCATGGTGTGTATCAGGGTGGAATAACATGTCTGTGCACTGAGCATCCATGGTGTGTATCAGGGTGGAATAACATGTCAGTGCACTGAGCATCAGTGGCGTGTATCGTGGCGTGTAACATGTCTGTGCGCTAAGTGTCCATGGCGTGTATCATGGCGTGTAACATGTCTGTGCACTGTGTCCATGACGTGTATCATGGCGTGTAACATGTCTGTGCACTGAGCGTCAGTGGCGTGTATCAGGGTGGAATAACATGTCTGTGCACTAAGCATCCATGGCTTGTATCGTAGCATGTAACATGTATGTGCACTGAGCGTCAGTGGCGTGTATCGTGACATGTAACATGTCTGTGCACTGAGTGTCAGTGGCATGTATCATGGCGTGTAACATGTCTGTGCACTGAGCGTCAGTGGCGTATATTGTGGCGTGTAACATGTCTGTGCACTAAGTGTCCATGGCGTATATTGTGATGTGTAACATGTCCATGGTGTGTATCAGGGTGGAATAACATGTCTGTGCACTGATCGTCAGTGTCGTGTATCGGGGTGTGTAACATGTCTGTGCACTAAGTGTCCATGGCGTGTATTGTGACGTGTAACATGTCTGTGCACTGAGCGTCAGTGGCGTGTATTGGGGTGGTGTAACATGTCTGTTGGCTAGGGCAGCTGGTGTTGATTAGAGCTGTTGATGGTGATAATCAGTGAAGGCGGCGAGGGAGGTGGTTACAGGTTTGCAGGGGCAGTTAGTGGTGCACGTGGCAAGCTTTGGGCTCGGCTGTTGGGGCAGGAGGGGGCAGGCCAGATTCTTTGGATTCCTAGTCCACAAAGCCAGGATGTGTGTGCTACCCCCCAGCCAACACCCCGATGGAGGGGGGTGCCTGTTTGGCGACTGGGCCTGCTGGCTGCCCGCCAGCCATTGTTGGCCGGCCAGATAAACATTTCCAGCCATAGCTGGGGGTGTCTCCGGAGTGGGCCGTGCATTTACCTCGGTGTTCAGCAGCCTGCAGAATCAACAGGCGGCACAAGTGTGACAGCTGCTATAAAATGCGAGAGGGGGGGGTAAATATGAGGTGAAGAGTAAGCGACTGGACCCTTTGGAGCCCCTATGCAAACATGCTGTTTTTACACAATTACTTTACATCCAGTTATACAGATGGGTAGTCAGTCATATTCTGGACCTCGCTGGTGGGTCCAACACCGGGAAAGAACCTGCAATCCCTCTGATCCTATGGAGGTGCCTTTGACAGTGGACTCGTGGTGGAGCTCCATGCAGAGCTCGGCTGATAAAGCTTGGCTTAATGTGCTCTTGCATAGATATGCCTTTCACCTGCACAGGGTGGCTGGGAGGTGAGGGGGCGGAGGATCTCCCATCTTAACCACAGAGAAGTTTCCCAGTGGCTGCTGAACGGAGGCCCATTTTTCATGAATGCCATGGATGCATTCATTAGTTATCAAACAGGAAAATAAACATTCACTAAAAATGTCACGGGGTGCAATCTGAACGTGACTACACGCATGAATCTCTGGCTCGCGGCTCCACGGTGGCTCTCTGGGCTGTGTGTGGCTGTCATCGTGCCAACGCCACTGAGCAGGTCCCACGAAAGGGTTGCTCGCCATGGGGGGAGGTCCTGAGCAAACAGGAAGCGTCGAGGAAAATGAGCACCGAGATCTGTTTTTTCCTCTGCTGCATGCAGCGAATGACGGCCTCACCGTGGGTCCGCTCACAGGTGTGCGTGTGTGTATGTGTGTGTGCACGTGCTTACAGGTGGGATGCGCCCCACCCTCTCTAGTGCTCAGATGTGCTCATTTTGGTGGCACCCTCCTGCATGGGGATCCCTGAAGCAAGCGGTGACGTCCTCATAAGACGCAGAGCCCCTGCTGCACGCCTACGCACGTAAACCACGCTACAACCTCTAACACTAAAACTCCACATTGAATATTAATTTCACGGCCATTATCTTCAATGAGGCCTGTTTTGTGACAGGCTGTGCTGGGAGAGTGTCAGCCTGCTTACCCTTCAGGATCAGCTCTTGATTGTGGGGGGTGGGGGGCACATTCCTCATGAGGGTGTCTCAGACACCCCTTCGGCATCCATGACATTCCCGGAGACAGCCGGCCTTAATAAATTGCATTATTTTGGGACGGGAGGCAAACATGTGAATGGAGAAGCAAAAAGCGTTGGAACTGCCACTCCTTCCCCACTCTGCTCTGGAAAATACGAAAAAAAAAACCCCAATGAAATCTGCGTTTCTGTATCTTAGCCAGGAAGCCCAGATAGCTTTCCCACGTACATTTCCTGCATCTCCAGATGGAGGACGACCTGGAAGCGCCGCAGAACCAGGGCCAGTCAAGGGCAGAGGTTGGGGACAGTGGTGACATTTTCACTTGTTGAACATCACCAGAAGATCGTCATGGCTACCCACGTCATACATTTCATACACCCAAAATAAAAATTTTGCCTGGCTACCTTACAACACGAAACCACTCCTTATGAAATATGGCCCTGAATTAATAACACAGCTCATCGTGCTATTTCAAACGCAACGCTGCGAAAACACACGTTACCCGGCTACCTCCAATAAATATAACACCACTGGACGTACACAATGCTCTCCAGCGGTCAAGCCGACAGATGCAGTTAACTGGAACGCACAAAATGGGATCTTTCCAGGGTGATGCGTGACTCTATTTTAAACCAAGTGCATATTTTGCGTTTAAATATATCAGTGGAAAATATTGCACCAAGTTTTCTAAAAGATCCTAGGGCCGGGGGGAGGGGGGAATCGATCTATGCCCAGTGTGATCAGTGTGTTTCATAATGTCAAAATCTGGGGGGGGGGGGCTTGTCTTGAAAATGGAAGATGGTAGTTTTAGCATCTAAATGGCAGCAGTGTGTGACTCAGGGGGATAAACTGCCCGATCTGTAATCTGAAGGATGTTGGTTTAAATTTTAGACTTAGCAGAATGATGTCACCATTGGGCCCCTGAGTGAGACTCTTATCCCCCCAATTGACTGGCTGATCCTGCTTTGGAATAAAGCTGCTGCTAAATAACTTACATGTAAATGCACCTATTTGTACAATAGATCCAGTCTAAGCAGAAATCAAACAGACAGTCATCCTGTCACAGGCCACTGTCACGCCTATATGTTAACATGTGGAAGCTAAGTGGCTAATCCTGTCACAGGCCACTATCATGCCTGGACGGTAACATAAAAAGGTTGGAGTGGTGCATTGCTAACTATTATACAATTTCCAGGTTCTGAGACTTTTTTAAGTGTTGTATCAGCGAGACAAGAGAAAGGTGTGGATGCCTTGGTAGCTCCCCCTACACTCCCCCGGACCTGCCGATGATGTCATAGGAGCATTCATATCCTGGGCCAGACATCTGGCCATTTCTGCCTCAAATGGTCTGAGGCAGGTGTGAGCAGGACTGTCCCAGTCACACAATGGGGTCCATTTACCTGGGCAGTGCCAGGGTGAACGGGCTGCTGGGTCTCCTGGCCCGCGCCCACATTCCTTCTCTCCGCTAAAGAGGAGTGATGAAAGCTGGAGGTGATACCCCCAGACGGCGATCCTCTCCATCACACGGCAATAAACTGGTCATTGTCTGGCTCGTTCATCCAGGTGTGCTGTGGGCCAGTCCCCTTCCAGAGCTACTGGGCAGGGATGTGTACTCCAATGCCATTACCATGACACCACCTGGTAGCATGTGACCCATACCCTCCTGATACAGTACCTCCCCACGCTACAGCCTTTGTGGCATGCAGTGTCAAACCGCCTAACACACACAGCATTCACAAATCCAGCAGGAGGTGAATCACTGCACAGGGATTTCACCCAACCGGCGCACATTTACGCAACCGAGGTGATGTTAGCTGTGAGCTGCCATTTTGGCCACCTTGAGGGCTCATTCCATTGGGGTGTGTCCTCTCCCTGGAGCACGATGAAAAGCAACTTCGCTGGAAGGCCGTCACTTCCAGCGTTGAGGTCCCCCCCAGCCATAGAAAGGCGCCCTGTCCGAGGAGAGAAAAAACGTCAGAAGATGATTTGTCAGCCTGTTGCCAGTTACGAACAAGGTGATTTCAGCTAGTTTTTCGCTTGCCTGACGCCCACAAAGACAGTCGAACTGCCCGAGGCCGGTGACCCTGCTGCCTGACACAGTGCTGTCTTGTTAATGGGGGGGGGGGGGGGGGCCGATGGTGGGCAAGGGGCTGATTTTTGGGGCCCACACAGAACCTGGCCAAAAACAAGCCAGGGAGAA
>JABFDZ020000044.1:3135351-3165502 GCA_019775955.2 Pollimyrus isidori | reverse complement strand
TCAGTATAATCAAACACAGCTGGACTCAAATGAATGAATGAAGGATGATCAGACAAAATGGAAAGCACCTGAGTTAATTATATGAGCGTCACAGCAAAGGGCCTGAATACTTAGGACCATGTGATATTTCAGTTTTTCTTGTTTAATAAATCTGCAACAATTTCAAGAATTCTTTTTTTGTCTGTCAATATGGGGTGCTGTGTGTACATTAATGAGGAAAAAGAAACTGACTTCCATCCGTAGATGATCAGGCAGAAGAGTGTATGTCACTGTACCTTCAGTGAACCTATCCTAACAGATGTCATAGTGACATCGATCTCACAGTGTCCTGAGGAAACGTGACACAATCGGCTATGACGACTGAACTTTCAGAGCTGTCTGGGCTCCAATGCCTCACAGCAATAATTCCAACAGAAACATTTCACATGGTTGTGTAAAGCCGTCACCAAAAGGGTGAAGTAGGGTGTCCCTTGCGTGCTCAGGTAGCACGGATAGCTCTTCCAACTGGGAGACTATGGTCAATGAGTGAAGGGGGAATGATGGTCACTGTGGCGCAGTGGATTACAGATTTTGATCTGGATCAAGGATTTGTCACGTGTTTCGGCCTAAACCAATAGCAGCAGTTGGCTCACAATATAAAACTTTATATTTTTTTATTTTGAGATGTTTTCTGAGGTATGAATGCATTAAATCCTAAAAACTAATTTCCCACAAAATATACATGGCACTAAGTGCTTCAAGGTTACATTGACCAGTTGGTTTACACATAATCTAAACAATTCTATAATGTTATCTTACCTTCGCCCATTCATTTCCGTTCTCGATGCTATCTGTATGTATACCCAGATACAGGGACGAAGTGCAGCTAGGGGTGCAGCTAGGGACAAAAAACCGAGAACCTAGAATATATGAATGATGAGGAGCAGACAGGGAAAGAAGAACATCAGGGTTAAAGAAGACAAAAGATTCCTCCAGCAGCTATCAGCAGACACATCAAAAGAAGACACTGCATGGTCACTGGTTGTGTATTCCTCAGAACAGGGTTGAGGATCTAATTTAAAAGTAAACCTCAGGCCTGCACATCACCCTGACTCGGATAAGTGATTGGAAGATGGGTGGATGGAAAATAGAACTGTGCTACATTTATACTTAATTCTACAGTATGTTATAATAAAGTGGGTTTCAAAAAGTCCAGATACAAGTTTTACATTTCTTGTTAAGTTTAGCAGACGACCTCCATGATTCTGACCACCCTGTCCTGCAGCGGCTTCTTGATGGTGAGGAAACCCCATCGATCACCGGGATGCATACACGCGAATATATCGGCGTATAGCACCATCTAATGTTCACGTTAGGAACTGCAGATCAGAAAACATGTAGGTCGTACCGCTCGTCACGTTTCGTGGACGCTGGGATTGACGGTGGACCTTCTAACCTCCGTTTGACCAATTTTGGGCATTTCTAGTCCAGAAGCTACACATCCAGAACAAGACTTTTTGATTTGGTGTTGCCATGAGTCACCTTATTGTGCGTTAATTGCACCATAGGTGTGGTATTGGGACGGGTGGGTCTGTCCGTCCGACCATCCATCCACAGTCCGACCTAGTTCGACAGAATGATAAACCTCTCGCTTGTATTTCTTAAACAGGCTGCCTCAATCGCCAAAGCCGAACTCTGTTCGCAAAAGGGTTGGGTCACTCAGCTGTCTCTTCTGCATTACGCCCTTTTTTTGGTTTCACTTAGAGGCATAACTTCCATTTCACGTAGCTGTTGGTGGTCACATAACCCTTAAGAGCACTTAGGACAAGCAACTGAATGTGTATAGAAAGAGCAGAATGTTTCTGACATGTTTATTTTATCTGACACTGTTTAGGCTAGTGCAGCGGACAGAATGTTTCACTGTCTTATTATCTGATTTGGGTGGTCAACCATTATGAGGTATGTTGGACCCCTGAATTTCTCCATGCTGAAATGGCATTAAAATGTCAGCTCATGTCACATATACCAGCAAAAAACACACACCTATGATCTACGAGACCTACAATGTTATTTGACGAGATTAGATATTATGTCCGGATAGTGGCATCGCCTAAAAACATCTTAGTAAAACAGAAATGGTACATTTTAATTGATGTCTGTCCTGTAAGGTTATGCACTTGTAGTAATTAGCTCTGTGTGGCTTAACACTGTTGTGCTTGTTGGCTCTTGATGAATTATAATTAGAAATCTCAAAACTGCCATGCGAAGTGACAAAAATACTTACCAGGCTGCCTTATGATAGACATGGAAATCACTGGTTCATAAGAGCAGAACTTAGAATGAACATTTGAATATTATGGGGCAGCACACCCGCATATCATCTGCTGTAGGCTTGATTTCAATACTGGTACAGACCAGATCAGGCCCGAACCCCCCAGCCCCCTAAACACACACAGTACTCGGTCTCTACCATCAACACCAAAACCTACATCTATGTCAACCAAATCATGCATTTGGAGAATCATTACACCCCCAGCTAGCATGAGTAATACTATGGAGCCTGGTTAGCATGTGGGGACTCAAAAACAGAAATAAAACACCAGGATTGCATGAATTAGAGAAAACATTTTATTAATCTGTAATAATTCATCATTCTATGTTAGGGACGTTTGGTAGCAGAGTAAGGTCACCAGAGGCCAAAAATAACCTCTGAATGGTAACACAGAATGATTTTCTTGGACGTTGCAATTTGTAGTTTAGTGTTATCCAGTTCTTGTTTGTGGAAAACTGACAACCATTAATTATAAGAGAGACATTCAGTTCAAACATGTAATGGAGAAGTTTAAGAAATCTGAGGCTATGATGATTTTGCTGCACCACTAAAAACGTACATGTTTTCCATTTTGGCCAAATAATTCCACTGTCCACCCACCAGAGCACAGCAGACTGTGGAGGTCAGCACACAGTCTGAAAGGCTGGTTCACCAATAGGGCTGTTTCCCTGCCTGAGAGAGAGAGGCATAGGCAGGGAAACTGACTGGAGCAAAATATTGTCTCATCGCCAGAGATAGATTTGAGGCTCTTACAGTGTCATTATATTTCCTGCTCTGTGCAGGATGAAGGGATCACGTCTGGGGGAGACGCGGGACTGGCCCAGTGACCCATAACCTATCACACGCACGCACTTAGACTGCCATCAGCCTAGCCAATCCAGGTCATCGTCGTCGTCATCATCACCGAATAGGGGGGCTGGAGGCGGGCGGCCCTTCAGACTCTGTGAATGCACGATAAATAAGTCAATCAGTCAACATTGACCAATCGCTGGGAGCCAAAGCAAAAAGGCGGGCTTACGAAGCCACAATCTGACACATAGTGTCAGCACGGGGGGCATGAAAGTCAAATCTGAGAGTCCGGGGCGAGGGATCTGCAGATCCTTCCTCACCAGCTCATCATCCTCCTCCTCCGTGGGTGGTGGGGGGGGTTTGGTCGGGGCGGCTTTCTGGAAAAATGGCCCTGCTCCATTTTCCTCCTCTACTCCCTCAGACAAACTGAGAGAATAGGACACCAGGATGGGGGGGGGGTTGCAGGGTAGGAGACAAAAGACCAATAGGTAGGGGTAAGCACAGAGAAGGGAGTCTCAGAGGGCGGGCACTGTCAGACCCGTTAAACGCAAACAGAGTGGGCTGCATTCTGACTCAGCAGCTCGCCTGGCAGGACTCACCTGGCAGTTTCGCCCATTTCACTCTGAAGAGGGTCAGGTGGTGGTCGTGTGGGGGGTCCAGTAGGGGCTGGCTCTGTTACCTGGGGCTCCCCTCGTGGGCCCCCACCATCCACACCTAAATCCACAACCTCAGCCTTGGCCTCCGCTTCCAGATCTGAGCTCAGAGGTTGGACATGGTTTGCTGCTGTGGCCTCAGGGGGGTTGTCCGCTGTAGATGGAGCAAATGCCATCTCTGCAGGTCTCACTTCCAAGGTCAGCTCCCTCTTGGGGTCCACCTTCATTTCCTGCTTCTTGGTAGTAGTTACTTCCTGATGACCCACTTCCTGCTTCTCTGCAGTGGTCACTTCCTGTTGACCTACTTCATGCTGATCCACTTCCTCCCTGGCCTGGTGGCCCACATGGGTCTGCACGCTGTTCTCCTTCTGTAGTGCTGGCTTCTCCTCCTCTACCTCCTCCATCTTTTCATTAGACTGCACCTCCTGTGAAGGCTTCTCCTCCCCTGCTCCTGCCTCCTCTTCCTCATCTTCCTCCTCCTCCTCGTCGTTTTCGTTCTTCTGAGATGCCTCAGTCAGCAGTTGCAGGGTTACCCTCTGGAAGTAGTTGCAGAGAAAATAAATGACTACAGGACGAATAAATAAGCAAAACAAACATTAAGGGGTCAAGAATCATTGCTGCGTCTTCGTCACGCACCTTTATGGTGCTGACAATGACCCCCAGAACGGCGCTGCCTGTGTAGCTCTCCTGCAGGTCAAACTGCCCCCGGAGTGAGTGGAACACACCATTCATCACACGTTTCACCTGGTGGGGAAGACCCAGAATGGCATCAGGGCTGGCGCTCGGCATGCTGGGAGTCAACCCCCCTGAGGGCTTCCTGTAACGGCCCTGAGGTCAGAGCCCTCAGAACGGTAGCTTTAAAAACTTTTGCATGGGTTCGAACCAACAACCTTCTGGATGTGGGTTAAGATTCCTAACCCAATGAGCTACACATCATCCTGTCCTTAAAACCTATAGCCCCCTTTCCTTTAGGTTGTAATGGATGAAAGTTGACCTCCGAGGAAGGCATGGGGTTAGATAACACACTATAAGGTCACACAAGGCCGTAACAGATCCTGGGGTGAGGTAACACACCGTACGGTAACGCAAGGCCGTAAAATATCCTGGCTGGCAGAAGCAGTCTAATAAAGGCGTTACGTTCCTGGCCTAATTACGTTATACTGCATCAAGATTCAGGTGGAAAGAACCAGACATGGTTCATATGAGCCTGTGGCAGCAGGGGGCGTGGTGGTTAGGAACACAGCCCCATAACCTTAAAGTCACGAGAAGAAGCCCTGCAGCTCTATCTTGACTCTGGATAAATGGCTGTGAACCGAAGGTGTCGCTCACCTCCTCTGCAGCGTCTCCCTGGCTCTGCTCGGCCAGCCTCCGCTCCAGTTCGGCTACACGCGACTCTAGCTGCTGCTTCACGGCCCCCGCCTGCTCCTGCAGGTCCGAGCACTGGGGGGAGGGAACTGGCACTCAGAGCTGGAGTCCACTGCCCTCCACCACAGCCAGAAATGGGCTGGCCCTGGTCTCCAGATCTAGGCCCCACCCAAGCCCCAGATCGCCTCCCTGTACCTTCTGTCTCAGTGCCTGCAGCTCCTCCCCTTGCTCCTGCTGCTGGAGCAGTCGCTGCTCCTCTGACTCGCGGGACAGCTTCAGCGCAGAGAACTGGTGGAGGTGCAGAACATGGCCTTCGCTGAACGGCACTGTACTGAACCGTCCTGAAGGAGGCTTTCTAGAAGCACACTAGTCAGCACAAGGCAAACCACCAGCAGTTCAGACCAGGTTATCCGCCTGAAGCTAAGCAGGTTTGGGCCTGGCCAGTACTTGGATGGGAGAGCAACTGGGTTACTGCTGGTAGAGGTGTTGGTGTGGGCAACAGGGAAGCCCATCCTGTGGTCTGTGTGGATCCCAATGCCCCAGTGCAGTAAAGACGACATTGTATCTCAGATGAGGTGTAAAACTCAGGTTCTGACTCTGAGGTCATAAAAGATCCTTGGGTACCTTTTGAAAGAGTAGGTGTGGTGTCCTGATGTCCTGGCTAAATTGCTCACTGTGGTCTTATCAAGTCTAACTTCCAAATCATCCCCTATATCTAACATGTAAATTCTCTGCTGCCCCTTCACCCCCTTAGCTACTGTGTGGTGAGTGTACTGGTGCAGAATGGCTGCCGTCGGGGGTTGAAGCGGCTCCCCATAATTTCTGTAAAAGCATTATATTTATGCAATATCATTCATAATTGTAACATTTAAGGCAGAAGTGGTATTAATCCTGGCGTAGATCTGTTGGTGGAACTTTGAGCACTGACATATTAAACTTATACCTCGTCATGCCACTTTTTAATGATGTTTTTTCATGCTTTATGCAGCACCTACACCTCCTCACCTTCTCCTGCAGCTGAGCCAGCTTCTCCTCCAGCGCCTCCTTCTGCTCCTGCAGCTCCGCCCGCTCGCGCCCATGCTGCTCCCGGGCCGACGCCAGCTCCCGCTCGCAGCGCGCCTCCCACTCCGCCTGCATCTCTGCCTGCAGCTGTGTCACCTGGGCACCAGGGGGTAGCGTGCAGATGGCGGTAGAAAGAGGAGCGTGAACAGGCAGGCAGGGAGCGTCACCGATACAGGCAGTCACGCCCAGGATGTGTAACGCCGCCCCCAGGGGCATGACCCACCTGCTCCGCAGCCGCCTGGTCCGTGCTGCTCCTGGCCCTCCGCAGCTGGGCTTTCAGGCTCTCCACCTCCTGCTGGCTGCTCCTCCGCGCCTCCTCCAGCTCCGCATCGCAGCGCTGGCGCTCCGCCTGCCACTTCCTCTTCCTGTCGGCCAGTGCCTGCACGCGGTGAGCCATGACAGCGACAGACTCTTACAAGTGTACCGTGTTTTCTTTGGTTCATCAGACTATAATTGCATCCAATTTTGTGAATGTTTGTTTTGGTAAAGGGGACGTATTGCTATATAAACTAATACCTGTTTTGACACTATTTTAAAACCATATTTGCTCTCATATTAAGCATGTGATACATTGTAAACAGTTTTTTTTTTTTTATCTCTTGATTAGTATCTTTAGATTAAAATGTAAGAGGATGTAAGGCAGACACCCATGCCTAAAAGAAAGGATTTATGGTTATTTGTCTTGTCTTACAATCATCTGCTCATATACTTGATGTGTAATATTACACACACACACACACAAACAATATTACACGCACACACACAATATTACACACACAGCACACAGTATCACACACACACAATATTACACGCACACACACAATATTACACACACAGCACACAATATTACACGCACACACACACACACACAATATTACACGCACACACACACACACACACACACACACACAATATTACACACACACACACACACACACACAATGCACACAATGCACACAATATCACACACACACACAAATATTACACACCGCACACATTACACACACACACACACACACACACACACACACACACACAATATTACACACAGACACACACACCGCACACAATATTACACACACACAATATTACACACACACACACGTATATGTAAGTTGTATGTTACTTCTTGCTCTCTCATGTCCCCATGTCTGCTTAGATTGACGCATTCATGTGTTTATACCGTTTGAGTTTTGATAAAGCGGCGCCGTCCTGCACTCACGCGCTCCATGCTCTCCTTCTCTACCCTCAGGTCCTGTAGCTCCTCCTCCACGCCGCTCAGCTTCAGCTCCATCTCCCGCCGTCTCTGTTTCTCTCCGCGGTACTGCGCCTGTGCTCGCTCCGCCTGCTCCTTCCACTCTGCCCGAGCACATGAGGGAACCCCCCCCAGTTCCCTGAGTCATCTTATCCCCCCACCACTCAGCACAGAAAAATCAGCCGGTCCCCCATCCCCGCTCACCTTCCACCTGGCTCTCTAGCGCTGCAAGCCGGGTGCAGTGCCTCTCTCCTTCCTGCAGGGCGGCGCCCAGCTTGGCCTGCAGCTCAGCAGCTTTCTGTTGCTGTGAGCTGACCTCCAGCTGCAACTGGGAGACGCGTGCGGCTGACGATGCCAGCTCCTCCGTCAGTCGCACCTGCACAGGGAGGAGGGGGAAGATTAGGGCTCTGGGAAACCAGGAGGTCACAGACACCTGTAGCGTGAGAAAGAGCAGGGCAGAATGATGCATGGGCAACGAAAAAACCGCAGGGGCAAAAAAAAACAAAAAAAACAGCATGACCCTGTGGGAAGAATAGAGTGGTGGATGAAGGAAGAAGATAAAGGAAATGTGAATCGGCGAAAAAAGGAGACAGTGAGGACGAGGAGTGAAGAAGCAGAGCAGCTCACCTGCCCCCATCCCAGGTCCTGTGGCAGTGCATGCTGGGAAGAGACATCAGTCACTAAACAGAGGCCCTCAAAGCCAGAGCAGGAGTTCGCGTTAGTGGGAGATACAGAGTTATATATACACACACATGATGATCAGAGGAAGAGGCAGTGAAGACAGGAAAGGACAGAATAAATACACATATGCTTGGGAAAGGAACACTGATGTAGATATTTTACCACGTTTGAGGAACAGCAGACTGTTATGCAAGTTTCTTGCATTCTCCCTGAATTTTGCCGGTGACAATGAAGCCGGATGAGACTGGATTTATGTTTTAATTCATCACATTCAGTGAAGTTGAGCTTAACGCAGCAACATGGGTGCAGTATGGCCCTGTGCAGAGCCCCGACACACACACACACACACACACACACACACACACACACACACACACACACACACAGAAATGACAGACACACACCTCCACAAGTAGACACGCATGTGCACACGCACAAACACACACATTATTATACCCAAAAATGGTGTTAGGTCAGTTTTTTATGACACTATAGGTTTTAAAAATGTCGCACATATTGGCCAGTGAACAGTTTATAATTCACATAAGCTGTGACATGACCACTCAAAACGCAGAGAAGAGCAACGATGCTGTCCCACATAATCCTCCATTCCACCAGCCTAATCAAAAGCATGATCTAAAATTCAAAGACCTTTGGCAAGACAATGAGTAAAATGACATATCACATGACCCAGTACTATCCAATGGCAGACTGACATCAGAAATAATTAGCATGAAGGCAGGAAGTTCATGCTGGTGCTCCACAGCACAGGGCTTTGGCTAAAGGGGGAGCTTCAGGCAGCCCAAGTGCCCATGGCCGTGTTCCCGAGTGTGCCCACGTACACGAGTGCCCATGGCCGTGTTCCCGAGTGTGCCCACGTACACGAGTGCCCATGGCCGTGTTCCCGAGTGTGCCCGCGTACACGAGTGCCCATGGCCGTGTTCCCGAGTGTGCCCGCATACCCGAGTGCCCATGTTCCCGAGTGCGCCCGCATACCCGAGTGCCCATGGCTGTATACCCGAGTGCCCATGGCTGTATACCCGAGTGCCCATGGCTGTATACCCGAGTGCCCATGGCTGTATACCCAAGTGCCCATGGCTGTGTACCCAAGTGCCCATGGCTGTGTACCCATGTGCCCATGGCTGTGTACCCATGTGCCCATGGCTGTGTACCCATGTGTGCCCGTATACTCGAATGCCCATGGCCGTGTAACCGTGTGCCCATGTGTGTGTCTGCAAGCGACGTCTGGTCACTTGATGGTACCTTGTCCAGCTCGGCCTGCAACATGCGGGCTTGGCTTTGCTCGCTGCTAGTTTTCATTGAGTCATTCCTCTGCTCCATCAGCTGGTTGCTCTGCTCCATGTACCTGCAGGACATGGCAGAGGAGAGAGAGAGAGAGAGAGAGTGTGGAACACAGAGGCTTGTACACAGCGGCGTCTTAACTGGCCTTCATTAAGTCAGTGGTCAAGGAGTCGGAACCGACTCAAAATTGACACCCGAACATCTAGTGACACAGGGAGCAGGCGGGGGGTTAGGGGGAGGGTCCCCTCACCTCTGGTTTTGGTTGATGAGCTCCCCAATTTTTCGGCTCTGCTCCTCAATCTTGGAGCTCTTCTCGAACACCTCCTTCTTCAGACACTCGTTTTCCTGGATGATCCTCTGTATGTTGTGCATGATCATGGCCGTCTCCATTGAGACGTTGGACAGGCCAAGGGAAACCCCTCCCTGCTTCTGCAGGTCATCCACCTTTCAGAGGGAGAAGGGCGAGCGCCTGTCACTGGAGGAGCCCCGAGCGAGGGAGGAAAGGAGTGAGAGAGGAGGAAGAAGGAAAACCTTCCACAAAGGCTGACCTTGGAGGACAGCTGGTCCACTTTATCAGCCACTTTGCCGACGGCGAGGCGGATTTCCGTGTTGTGCTGCCGGGCCTCGGTCATCAAGAAGGCAGTGATGTCGCTGGGGCCTGATGGGGGAATCAGATCAGGACAGCGTGCTCATCGCTGGGGGGTTACAGGCTACCAGGCCCCGTCAGCGGCAGTCGCTTACCCTGATATGGCACCGTCTGCGTGGTGTACATCTGGCTCACTGGCTGCAGTTGGGATGTGTTTGCAGTTGACTGGCTGTACGAGTACGGCTGTGGGACGAGAACACGGCAAAACCCAATCTTCATGTGTCATCCGCACAATGTACAGGTAGCTTTACTCAAAACGACTTAAAATTTTACAGCCTTATGCACCTTTCCCCACTATCCTGTTACGTTGGAACAAATCAGAAAATTGAAGCTGTGACTGACACTATAAAGATACAGGGGCGGGGCCAAAGGGGCACCGGCCCCAGCTGAAAGCTGATTGTCCGCTCCACACACATTCGAAACATATCATTGGTTAATAAAAATGTTTGCTCCCCTACATAAATCATAACCCCATTTATGGCCCCCACCTTAAAAAAATACTAGAATCGCTACTCTAAGAAAAAACCTGTACATTAACGGCAAGTAAAATACAAAATCATCAGTTGGCCAGCTGGATTAACAGCATATTGAACCTGTTCCCTGGGTCCATCTGGTAATCAAATTCTCTGTCCACTTTCAAGAAACACCTGAAGATCTGTCTGTTCCAGGAATTCCTCCACTAGCCTGACACCACTATGTGGTCCCAGGATGTTCTTAATGTCACACCTGATTTGAATAGTTGTCTTATTAAGTTCCTTCTTTGTTAGATGTGTTTATGTAGCTGCTGCTCCAGTCCTGCTTACAACTTTACCCGGTCACTCGTTGGAAGCTCAGCCAAGCTGCACTTATGCCTAGTAGATTCTTTGACAGCCATATGTCTGTAATGTGCTAATTGCCTCACTTTTATGTTGCTTTGGACAGAAATAAATATAATGTAAATGCTTATTCCACATAAATACCATATAGGTCTGTATGGCTTTCTAATGGGAGGGGAGGCATCTATACAGAATGATTAATGGACGTGAAAGAGGAATGGCCTGTGCACCCATTCGAGGAGGCTGCCGCCACTCACCTGGAAGGCATGAACAGAACCGGGTGGCCCTATGTGTTGATTGGCTGTCGTCAAGGAAACCGGAACCATAGAGGCAGATGGGGCGGGTACACCTGAAGCAGGGAGAGGAACAGAAACCGTGAGAGGAGCGAGTAAAAACAAGAGGAAGGCATCGAGAGGAACTCAGAGCAGTTCAATTAAAGCTTTAAAGCTACTGTGGGCCAGACTTAAAGAGCTTACAGGCCAGCACAGCGATCACTCACCTTGAGCTGAGACTGGGGGCGTGGCCGAAATCTGCACAGGCTGGGGGGAGGGGGCATGGGGGGGCTTTCTGTCTCGAGACCCACTGTGGTCCTGGCACAGATATCGATGGCGGCGAAGTCACACAAAACAGATAAAGGAGTAATGGTGTCCACTGACAGAACGTTCTGGAAATGTGGCAAGGCCATGCCACCTCACGGCTCCAGGCAGTCTCACCTCCATCTCGGAGTCACTGGAGTCGGGCTGGGAGGGCAGGGTCCCCGTGAGGAAGGGGAGCATGGGCTGGCCCATCCTGGCCATGCGGGAGATCAGCTTAGCCTTGGTGGAGTCGGGATTCTATGGGGCCAGCGGTGGGGGGGGGCGTGATCATGTGACCAGAGAGGGACATACCGTATACAGTGATCATGTGACCAGAGAAAGAACTACACAAACACTGGGGACAGACAGGGATTGAGGACAGTGGAAGGCAGTAATAATAATTTTTAAAAATTATTATTAAAACTAATTTAATTACTCACTGCCAGCTGTTCATTCAGGGAACTGGACTTCGCCCGCGAGGGAACGTCTCTGAAAAATAATTTTCAAACCTCAAATCTGGGAATATGAGGAGGGTGGATCAGAACAGAGTCGGCCTAAGGTCGACGGTGCTTAAGAACACCCCGAAAATGGGGTGCACCCCCCTCTAACAGCGACGGGGCCTCGTACCCGTGTTTGGCTGCCACGGCGCTGGGGGGCTGTGCTGTGTCCATCCCGGTGCTGTCCACGCTGGGGGCAGGGGAGGGTGTGGCGGAATCCCGCGAGCCAGTGCTGACTCGGTCCAGCCCGGAGTCCTTGGCGAACTTCACCTGATAGCAGGAAGGCCAGGAAATCAAAACGCCATTTCAATTAAGTACATGTTTTTAAATCCCGTACGCTAGCAAGAACTTAGCTGACATGTATGGAGCAGGGTTTTGTTAAATAATCCACACTAGGTACCAATTAAAAATTACAACACAGATTTGACGAGCCGCCCTCGATGTCTCGTCCTACCCTCCGTATCTCTGTCTCGAAGATCAGGGTGCTGTTGCCGGGAATGCGGCTCTGGACGCCCTGGGAGCCGTACGCCTGTCCAGGGGGCACCACCAGGAGGCGTCGTCCACCCTTTCGCATTCCCAGCATGCCTTCCTCCCAGCCCTGAAGAAAGTGAGCGAGGGATGAATGTGGAGGGGCCGTGCTCTCCCCCCCCCCCCCCCACTCTCCCGCTCACCCAGCCACACACTCACCTTGATCACTTTACCAGCCCCCAGCTTCAGCCGCAGGAGTTTGTCCTTGTTCAGGTTTGAGTCGAACATCTATCAATATTTATTAAGAAAAAGTAACATGCAGATCAGTGTGGGGAGCACATCTGCACTGCACTTACACTACATTTTAGGTATTTAGCACATGCAGGAAGCAGTGGCAGACAATCCCTGGAGCAAATGGGGGTTAAGGGCTTCGCTCAGGGGCCCAGGACATCACTCTGCTCACTCTGGGATTCAAACCAGTGACTTTCTGATCACAGTCACGGCTTCCTAACCCACTGAGCCACACAGCGCCCCCTACAGAGAAGTCGAGCAAATAATGTCAGTCTGATGTTTGTCTGCGGAGATGAATTCCAACATTGAAGAAGCTCCTGGGGTTTGGGATAAGACAGAAGTGGGGGAGGACTGGGAAATGGAGTCACAGACATAGACACAGGCACAAGAGTCACAGGCACAAGAGTCATAAACCCACAGTTCCCAAAAATAACTGATACAGAACTGAAAGGACCAGCCCTTGTTGTTTGGGTTCTACTGTTGTTTTGGTTTGGGACGGTTTGTGGGGAACGCCTGACAGGCACTGAGTGGGCACAGCTACGTGTTCCTGCATGGGCACACAATCCGCGTGCTGCGACCAGCCATCACCCTACCTGTCCCACAGCATAGTTCTGGTGCAGCCATCCTGTGTATGCCACCTCCAGGGTGTCTCCGACCTCCACCCTCTGCCCCTCGCCCAGCAGCAGATCCTGTGTGACCACCGAGTCCAGAGTGGGGGCGCTGTTTGCCTTGGCCAGGCACACCTGTGCCGCACAAGAACGGAGCCATTTTAGTGCCTCACAGTCCTGACACCTCAAGACCACCTGAGCCATATAGCTGCAGCAGGTCGCCTCAGGGGTACAACAGCGGCACCCTTTGGAGACACAGAGTAGGGTGACCACCCGTCCCGCGTAGCGCGTGCGCGCACAGCGTTTGAAGCCCAATTCATGCGTCCCGCAAATTGAGACCGTGTCACGCATAATCAATGAATAGAGCATCGTTAATATACAATTTGGTGGTATGTGCTAGAAATGGGTAAACCACTGTCAGTGAGTCTGCCCGTGGGGTGGGGGCACCGCCGCGCCAGGCAGTGTCCCACATTGTCCCTCAAGAAACATACCCCTTGTCCCCCCTTGGGCTTATTAGCAGGTGGTCACCCTAACACAGAGGGGCAGCCTGCAGTTGAAGTGTTCCTCCTCAGCTGCCATGCCATCTACTGGCACCCTCACCTGCTTGCAGAAGTTTGCAGCTGCCTTCTCGGACTCAAACATCAGGGACCAGTTCTGACGTTGTTCATCGTAGAAGGTGCCATAGTTACTGGGCTGGACCTGCAGAAATGGCGCGGGGTGGAGGGGCAGGCCTGTCATTCACCACTGGGGATAAGACAACCCCCATACATCCTGCCCGCCCCCCCCCAGCTGTCACTCACTTACCGTGAACACAAAGCCTGTGTGGATCCGGGTGCTGGTCACCTGCTTCTGCTGACTGACATACAGCAAAATCTTGTACTGTGGAAGCAGACAGACAGTCAGACTCAGCCGGGGGTCGACATCCACTGGCCAAGGAGACGCACCGCCACCACTAACTGCCCTATTTTATAACAGACATTGTGACACTTATTAAAGAGGACAATAGAAGCTGTTTTAATATACCTTATACCTTTATAATATTTTATGCTTTTTAACAAAGTCTACACATAAGCATCATTACTAAAAACCATTTAAGTGGAAATTAGTTGAATAGCATGGTCTATTACTAACAGGGTTTAAATTCTGATTTGCTGCTGTCTAACCGAAAGTAAAAATAAAACATCAGCCCAAATGTGTGAGCTGAGCACACTCTCACACATCGCATCACAGCAGACAGCCCAAACAAAACCAGCATGGACCCAAAGGTCAGGGGTCGGCTCCTCCCACCTCTCTGCTCGCATGGTGACCCAGGACCGCTGCTCCCAGCTTCCCCTGCTTCACGTACTGTCCATTCACACTGATAAGGCAAAAGCACAGTCAGCCACTGTTCAGCCAGTTTTAAAACTGAAAACCAATGCTTATGATATTTTGCACTTACTACTGAAAAGCATTGACGGCCGTGGCAAAAAGGACAGCAGGTGCTCCGGGAGGTGCAGTGGACTTCCCCCCTGGGGGGCCTTCAAAACAAACAGAAAGCCATTTACTGAGACAATAAAAATAAGGAACACTGTGATTGGTCAGACTTTGTATGTTTTTGAATACAATGATGGGTAGGTGGCGCCCTCTCCATGTGGCCCTGCTTACCAGAGCCGGCAGAGCCCTTCTTCGGCTGTTTGGGAGCAGTATACTGGAAGGACTCGTTCCCGTGAGCTGTGGCCTGGTCCATTCCAAACAGAGAGGCCAGCTTGGCTCTGAAATGAGGCCCAGAGGGTGAGTGAGTTTGAGGCAAGCAAAGATCCACTGAAGTGAAAAGAGAGACTCAGCCATCATGGTTACTGACAATGACATGGTGCCTGAACACTTAATGCAAATTTAATTTAATGCACACTCTCCGTTTATAACCTGAAAGCATTTATGTGTCACAAGTTTTCCTCAAAATATCTGTTTTGACAAAAACTAATTTTAATCCTTTTTAAACAACTTAAAAACCAAAGCAAAAATTGTGTTTCTGCTAAAATATTATATTGTCTAACGTTATGCCCTTTTCCAAAAAAGCATCAACATGAGTTGAAGACAAACATTTTCCGGGTGCCGATCCATAGTATGCACTGGATTACACGATTAGACCAGAACAATACAGACCATTGAAGCATTAATTCCACCAGCAGCAAACCATGTTTCATCTTTAAGAAGTAAACCAGGATCATTACTTTCTGATTTAAGAGCACAGACACAATTAATTTCACAGGAAATGTACAGAATGTTTACAACTTGCATTCAAAACAAGAAACTGCAAAGTTTTACAGTCTGACTGATAAAGTTACCATCTCTTCAGACGAGCTCAAGAAATCTGAGCCACCCAGACTATAAAGCTTCTGCAAGCAGCCATAAATGCCAGCTAAGAAAATGATCAGGTCACACATTCTAACAGAGACGCGGAGCCAGGCAGTTTTACATCCGTTTCCACAACCTGACGAGAGCACCTAGATCCATGGAATCCTGTAACATCCCCACTGCACACAGGGGGCGCACACCAGGGACCAAAATGATCGAAGACCTACAATCCACCGAGAAAATGAAAACAGAAAAACCACTGACCCCTGGATCTCCCTCCAGAGGTAATCAGTATCGCACACCTCGGCCATCGCGGGAGGCCCGTGTGCCAGATTCCAGCCGCCCCCAAAAGACTGCAGCTAGCGGCTCATGTCACAGCTACGCCAGATGTCTGTCCAGCGAGTGACTTTCCATTCTCCGCTTAGCAACCAGCGATAACATCACCACAGCAGATTCAGCAGGCATCCAAAAACGGTGGTGCTAGACAGCGGACATAGGGCAGCATCGCCGGCAAGTGGGAGCCCACGGCAAGGTACTCCAGTCAGCCTGTGCCCCAAAAACCTGAGCGTGTAACATGGGAAATCCACACCCTACTCGCCTAACTGTAAACAAGTGATATGAATTAGGGAGCTGACATCACCCCCACCCCCTTTGCACACACTCCACCCCACAACGCTGCTGGGAATGCTGTCGCCCCCCTTAGAAAGCTGAGAGGCAGTGCAGGAGAAATACCAGGACAGTATCACAGTGTTCAAGACAAAACCTGAGGAAAACCAAGCTGCTCTGCAGGTTTCTACTAATCTATAAGGCTTCCAGTTACTGCGCTGAGGCATTTCTGGATCCATGTTAAAAAAAAAAACAAAAAACAAAGAAGGACTTCCATCACGTCAAATACAGAAAGTAAAATTCATAGTGCACACCTGAGCTTGGGTTGTAATATATATTATACAGGTATACTGACAGATATTTCAATATTACAGCACAACATATTTATGCTAATTTATTTTGTGATTTGTCCTATTTAGAGGGAAAATATATGTTACAGTTATAAAACGATATTAAATACGAATATACAAAGTATTTGCAAATCACACAGAAGCACAAGGGTATGCTAACCAAGTAAACCGTTTACCAGAAGCACAACAGGCGGCGCCTTTACAAAAGTAATTTAAGGAAGATGGGACTTCCCCTCTGTGGAATCACGCGACAGTGTCGGACACGTCGAAAAACAGCCATAAAATTGAATAAACAACAAAAAACAGCTTGCTGTGAGTTTCATCAGTATCCGTAACTAAGAACCAGATTACAAATGAAACCACTGCCTGAATTAGTCAATCAGACGGTATTTCACAGACGATATGGGTTAATATTTAACGTAATATCCATTGTAGGGTAAAGAGTATATACCTCGGCATGTAAAATAATAATAATAATGATGATGATGATGATGACACATCATTAGCCAAACTTCTCTTTTCGCCTGCCCCATCTCTTGCTGTCCATGACACACAGACACATATGCAGTTGTGAGCGAGCTTGCCAGCGATGGCATAATAACGCGTCAGGTAACCAAAACAAATCAGGATCGCTGTACTGACATTGGAGATAACTCACCCTCCCGAAGGCGAGAGGAAATCTCCGTCTTCATCATCCGTCGCAAACATAACCTCTCCCCGCCAAAATCTACCGCAAAGAAACGAAAAAAGCTACTACAGTATATTATCAAACGTAGCAATTGGCGCGCATTAATTCAGCGTCGCCAAAGCATCCCTTCACATCAAATAGATAAAGATGGGGAAGCAAAGTTCCTCGCAATCGTAGACAGTCACACAACTTGCATCCCTCTTCCGGTGTCCGCGGTGGAAACCACATGACCCATCAGCTGATGCCGTAAAGCCTGCGGTGGTGTACTGCAATGGGCCGGGAGGCTCCGGATAGAAAGAGAAAAGAGGCCGATACTCATAATCACACACCGCGTAATATCTACATTCAGACAGAACACATTGTTGGACAGGCTGGGGCATCCCAGTTCCGTGTACCTTTGCACAGCCTAAGCGACAACGTTACATGTGCCGTAAAGTGTTCCGTAGTGACGTGATACAGGTACTCAATAAAGTGCTAATGAGCCTAGGTATCTCTCACTGTGGTTCCTGTCCCTACATTTGGATGTCTGTCAAGCAGCTGTTCCATACGTACGATTTTCAGAATATTTTTCTCAGTCCCGACTCATTTGATCCGTATATTACAGGGCTTATATTACCCGTGTGTTGCTCTCCATTTCGTGTCTGGGAATTAGTTATTCTCTACACACTAAAAGGGTTAAATTGGCTTATAGGTTTGTTATCAGTATAACTGAATAATAAATAATTTTTTCTGTAATGTAACTCGGAAGATATATAAAATTATGTTTATTTCTGAAATCCCTTAATGAAAAAAGGACAGCAGGCTCCAGACCTGGATCGGTCCCTATGTTTTTGTTGGAGTAGTAAATGACTAAGAATTTTATACAAGCACGACGTCAATGCGGATATTTGTTATCGTAGATGCACACAATACATATGTAGTTTAGAGTTAAGAGAATTAAACGTGAAATCATCGTCACGAATAATGCAAGTCATTATATTAAATAAAATCTTCTAATGTATATTCAGATTGCTTATAATCACAACTGTACAAGCAAAGTTGATCGTTTTTTAATCATTATTTTGGCCGTCTTTTATTTTGAAAAGCCAAACCCGGAAACGGACCATCGATATTAAAAGAGCCGGAAATCGTTATTTTAAACATAAACGAAGCTTTACATCAAGCTTATTCCTTTCCGGTTCATACTTTGGTGAGTTGAAAAGAAGCTTCTCAAAAATTAAATAAGCTTATGTGCATATACAAGCTTTTTGTCAGTGAAACATATGGTTAATACTATTTTTTTCACGAAAGGTGTATTTTTATTCCTCGGGTCTCTTTACATGGTAGTTTAATAAGAATGAGAGAACTGTCACATTACCAACGATTCAACTGATGAGTGTTTTGTAGTAATTAGGTATTTTAAATATGACATATAAGATTGCAAATATTTTACATATTCCAAAGCTTTAGGGAAGCACAACCGCGTTTTATGTTTGATGTTGCTGAAAGAAGCAGGGATACATTATGTCTTCTTTGCTCTGATCTGCTCTACTATTTATTTATTCAGCTAGTTATCAGAGAACCTTGCATTGATCTTCGATAATCATTCTGATCAATAGTCAGTTTTTGCGTGTTGTATTGTCTATTATGGTGGCTGTAAGTGGCAGACCACGCCCAGTCCTTAACAACACGTGAACGTAGTACACGGAGGGGGAGATGGTTACGGTTAGGGTTAATGCTTTGAAAATATATGAATGTTCCCGCTTTGGGTCCCATGAATGCACATCGCGTTGGGCCCTCAATCCAAACCAATCCAATCTCGTTCCAAATATTTTTGGTGCCCTGTTCCTCAGGGGCCTTTGGAATTGTCCTCACCCTCCCACACCCCCCTCTCCTTCAGGGTGGCGAGTTGAAAGCTCATTGACATCCATAGAGTTAGGGGACACTAGGGAGACAGAAATGCAACTGCATCGCCCATAAATTTATATTACTGGTGAGTTGTTGTTTCTATGCTGTTTCTAATCTACCTATTTATAAATGTTTGCCTTAAAGACCTCTCTGTGTTGGCATGGTCCCTTCCATCACAGTCCAAAAGGCATGCAGTTATGTGAATTGCAGCCCATAGTCTGTGCCTGTGCCCTATGACACACTGATAGTTCACCCAGGCTGTTCTCCAGCCTTGTACTTGATGCTGCCTGAGAGAGGATCCACCCCACCCCACATCTCCATACAGATCCTCAGCAGAAGGAATCATGAAGTCCTCTAAAACATTCTGGTAGACTGTTGCGGTGACCTTGGATTTAAGAAAGCAGAGTTTACCAACACCTGCACCGGACATTGCACCCCAAATCATGACTGACTGTGGATATTTCACACTGGACCTTAAGCAGCTTGGGTTCTGTTCCTCACCCGTCTTCATCCAAACCCTTGGACCTTGATTCCCGAATGAAAGCACACTTTACTTTCATCGGAAAAGAGGACCTTGGACCACTGGCCAACAGTCCAGTCCTTCTTCTCCTTGGCCCGGTTAAGACGCTTCCGACGTTTGCCCGGATGCGTCTGAATGTAGTGGTTTTTGAAGCTGTGACGCCTGCCTCATTCCATTCTTTCTGGATTTCTGCCAGATTCTTGAATCTTCTCCGTTTGATAATCCGCTGAAGGCCACGGTCATCTCTTCTGCTGGTGCATATTCCCCTGCCACATTTTGCCATTCCACTAGACTTTCCATTGATATGCTTGGACTCTGTGAACAGCCAGCCTCCTTAGCTATGAACTTTTGTGGTTTACCCATCCTATGGAGGGTGTCAATGATGCTCTTCTGGCCAGTTGTGAAGTCTGCAGTCCTCCCCAAATTGAACCTAACTGAGACAACTGAACCAAAGTGAAGCGATTTAATGACACCTGCGAAAACCTGTGCTGGTGCTTTGAGTTTAGTAGATCAGTTGAGTGTGACACTCAGTTTAAAACATTCATGCCCTGTAGAATTTGGGCTGATGTCTTCACAGTATTCAAATTTTTTGAATTACTGTATTTGTGGGTTTTATGAGCTGGAAGCCCAAATTGTATACAAATAAACAACTAGGTACTTGAAATCATCTAAGTTGTGGACCCTGAATCTATAGTGTATGAAAGTTTAGTGTTTTGAATGGAATTATGGAAATAAATAAACTTTTCTATGATATTCAAATTTTTTGAAAAGGGTCTAACTCTGTTTTTTGAGGTTGCTGTCTTCATACACCATGCAAATGTGTAAACCAAGATCACCCATGTTGTCTTCCTATGTTATTTCCAATGCCCCCACCTTGGCTAGGTGCCAAATGCTATTGTGTGACCCTGTGAAAACAATCATGCAGGCTGTGACAAAACTTTTAAAGGACCCTCGGTTGTAGTCAGATGAAATTAAATGGACCGACAGTGTATCTCCCAGTCCCTATGGTTCTGGAGCAGTAATTCTGTACAGACGGCTTTCTTCATTAATTCTAATTGTTGTTAAACTTCTCTGCCAGGCGTTTCAGTGGAATTTAAAAACCGAGCGGGGTTAAGATCTGTCTTTCTGAAGCAGAAGGCTGAGCTGGGAACCATGTAGCTCACGAATGAAGCGTATGTTCATGTGATCCATGTAGTGGTGCGATGTGACCCTTTGGTTTAAAAACTGCTCCAAGCTACTGGTGAAGAACAAATAATTTGCTCCCACAGAGCCATTCAAATATGAATATTTTTCTTATTTGAGTTTGAATATTATTGAAATATGGATACATATTTTGGATGAACAATCTAAAAAGTGTACCTCTGGGATAGCCTCTGGACCTCCCATGACCCTGAATAGGATAACTGGGTACAAAGGATATATGGATGGATGGATGGGTTACAGACAATGGATGGATACTTGTGAGCTACTTTTCTGAAATTATAAATGCTGCTTCTCACCATCCCCTGTCTTTCCTCCTAGCATCTGGATGCTGGACTGAGTGGCAGATGAACGGAGAACATGCCCTTTCTACATGGGTTCCGCAGGATTGTCTACGAGTACCAGCCCTTGGTGGATGCTGTGATGTACGTGGTGGGGATTGAGGAAGAGGAGGATGTCGCAGAGAGGTGAGGGTAGATCAAGTGACCTTCCCGCAGCCCCCTGAGAGCTTTGCACGTGGCTCTAGATGAACTGGATGCTGTGACTGATTGATCTGGGTTGTTGACTGTCAGTTTGGAGGCTGCTGTGTGGCTTGGGTGTAGTGCTTGTGATCAGAAGGTTGCTGGTTCGAATCCCACAGTTGGCAGAGTAATTTCATTGTGGGGGTCTCCAACTCTGGTGCTGGAGAGCTACTATCCAGTAATTTTTCTGTCCCACTTGGCTTCTGATGAGCCACACCTGCTCCTGGTTTTTACCTGACAACTGCTGTGGCTCATCAGAAGCCAGGTAAGATAGAAAACCTACTGGATGGTAGCTCTCCAGGACTGCAGTTGGAGACCCCTGCTTTAGATATTAGTGTTGTCTAAATGAAAGAATCTGCATGGTGGCAGGAACTTAGAGGGCGAGGGTGCCCTGGTAGAGCTGCTTCAGAAGGAAGTGGAGTCAGCCGTGTTTGAGGAGGGGATCAGCTACGCGCTGCTTAAAGTTACGGAGCGGGGACTCGTCTCCCCTGCCGAGATCCTGCTGCGCCATGGCGCCAACCTGAACTTCGAGGGTGAGGACCGAGAGCCTGCATCTGCAGCTCTCCTCTTCATACATCTACATGTATGGTTTTTGTTTGCACATTTTCATTTCTGCTCCTATTTTTACTCCGTTTGTTTTTTTGTACTTTTCTCTTGATTGTGTATTTATTTGGACACCTCATGCCCCCCCAGCGCCTTAACAAATTCCTTGTAATTTTCATACTTGGCAGATAAAAGGATTCTGACTAGCATGTTGTCTTATTCTTTGTCAATTTTTCCTTGCTCAATCCAAGATCCCGTGTCCTACTACACAGCCCTGCATGTTGCCGTGCTGAAAAATCGCCCGCGGATGGTACAGCTGCTGGCACGCAATGGGGCGGACCTCAATAGGCGTGATCGGGTAAGTCCAACGAGGCCTGCTCTGAACTATCCTCCCCTGTCCTGCGGTGCTGGGTGACAAGTGGTATCTTTGTGAGCAGATCCACGAGAGCAGCCCGCTGGACCTGGCCAGTGAGGAGCCGGAAAGGCTGCCCTGCTTGCGAATGCTCCTCGACTTGGGTGCCGACGTAAATGCCAGGGACAGGAATGGTACCGTCAGACATGCCCCGGCCGGCTAAGTCCCATGTGGAGACAAGAGCTTTGCGGTTTCCTTCATCTCTTTGTTGTCTCCTTCACCTGGCAGGAAAGACTGCCCTGCTTCATGCTCTGGCCAGCAGTGATGGACTCACGGTCCGCAACACTGACAACATTCAGCTACTGCTCGAGAAAGGTAGACCAGATGGCTGGGTTGTTTTCCCAGAATCCTTTGGTGTCTGTGTTCCTGATTTTTTTTGACTTGTACTTCCTTACCCATTTCCCTCTGGCCTCTTGAAGGTGCCGATGTGCGAGCCGCCACACAAGACGGGGAAACGGCCGTGTCCTCGCTTGTTTTCCTGGTGAAGGAGGCTTTGGAAGGCACTGTAGAGGACGCATCTGAGATCGGCCGCTTCTGCCTGGCTGTTGCTAGGCTGCTACTGGTCCACGGTGCTGACCCCAGCTGTTGCCTCACGCCTGGCGACTTGGGTTCGGAGCCCGGTGAGGAGGCAGGTGAACCCTCACTCACCCAAACCTGCCTGGAGTACTTTGACTTGCTCTTTCCCCTGGCTGTGCTACTGCTGGAGCGAGGTGGCCCTTTTCTTTGCACCCGCCACAGTGCCCCCTGCTGGACGGGGCATGGGCTCATTTTTGGCAGACTGAGCTCGGCCCTTGCAGGCAGCCAGGACCCGATGCTGGAGGCTGAGCTCCTGACCAAAGCGGAGCTCCTCCTGGACCTGGCGTTGGCATCATCACCGTACCTCCCTCTTCCCCCGAGAGCGGACCTCCACCACTTCGAACGAGACCCCCGCCTCCAGGGGCTGCTGTTCCTACATGGAAGCCCGCCACGGGATCAGGATGTGCCCCCCCCCCAGCTGCGCTGCCTCTGTCGAGCCGCCATCCGCCGCTGCCTTGGACCATGGCACCTGCAGAGCAAGGCGCAGGCCCTGCCTCTGCCAGACAGCCTAAAGAGGTATCTGCTTCCTGCACACAAGCACTGTTCTGAGCTCAGCCCTGACTGCTTCAAGCCACACCGCACGCTGCGCTGATTCACACACCTGCCACTAGGGGCGGCATGCACCAAGCGTGTCTGCACAGGGACAATTAACGAGGAAATTTCCGTGGCCAAGAAGCATTTTGAAATGTAACCTCTAAAAGCATCTTGTATCAAACTGGTGATGTTTCAGAACCATGCCAACTCGTTTTGTGGGATCACCTGTTCATTCTGACATTTGTGGACAGTGACATGCAGGTAAACATTTTAAACCAGCTGAACATGAAGCACTTGTATGCACTTTGGGGAAATCTCAGCTGAGACAGTGTTTGCGTCACATATATCTTCATGATCACAGGTGAAATCTTGTAGCTGTACATTATTGTGGTGAAGTAGTGTTTCAGTGTAACAATAAAGTTGTTATGATCTGGACATCTGTTCTCATTCATAGCTTTAACCTATCATCGAAACACCGCTAAGTATGTGTCCTTCGTGAGACTCTGACCATGAAAGATATTGTTTCTGGCTTCCAGTCGCTCCGTTGACTTCACTGGGTGTATCAGCTGAGCTTAAGCGTTGCTGCCCTCTCCTTGTCTCTGCTGAGTGTGCTGTGCCGGCCTCCCGCCCTCTGCACCGCCTCCACCACTCTCCCCAGCCCTCCTCTCATATCGCGCGGAGATGTTGACAATCTGCCCAAGTGGTTTAAAGTTGATTTTGCTGTTTCATTTACCCATATAATATGAGTTAATATGTTGCGCTGTCAGTCGGGAGAATCCACCCTTGGGCCTCTACTATAATTGGACCATTTGTTGCCGTAGAAACATCTTTGAGGCGTCCTGTGTCTGATCTGTCAGTCAGCTCTGCAGTTGCTGTTTTTATAGCTTGGAGAAAGTGATACACCCTCCCCTCTTTCCTGCTCCTCCTCTTCTGCTCCTTCCTTTGCAGCCTTCCCCAGCATCCTCCACTCATCCCCTGTCATTCTTCATTCCCTCTCTTTTGCCATTCGTCTCCTTCACTCCCCATCACCCCGCACTTCTTCTCATCATCCCTGCATCGTTCTCCTCCAGCCCCTTGCGCATTACCTTGTTCGCTGTCATAATAACCTTGATCTCTTCCTCTTTCTCTCGATCCACCGTCACTCTGCCAAAAGACGGTGTGTGAATTGGAGTGTTTCCGAAAGGAGTAACATTTAGTTAAAGGTTACAGTTTATTAATTATCGATCATTTTACATGGTTATTGAGTAGCTGTGTGAGGGTCCATGAAAGAGAGTGATGACTGGCTGTACAGCAAAGTTTATTTACTACACTCTCTGGAGAAAAAACTACCACTTTGTACTTTTGAGGGTTCAATTCCTTGTTACTGGGGCTGTACCCTCAGGGGCCTGACAGTTGTACTCTTACCTGTAGTTTTGTACCATTGGTGGTACATTAATGTTGTTTGTAACGGCTGTGCCCGTTATTCGGAAAATGAGGTAATTTAATTCGTTTGTATGAAACTGTAAAAAAAAAATTGCCAGTAAGTTACCAGATACTGAAACTTAATGCTGTAGCAGAAAATAAAGGTCACAAAGGGATAATTTACTCCTGTTTATTTTCAAAATGGTGAATTTTAAACAAAAGATATATTTAATATTTATTAAGGAATATTGCATATTTTGCAATTATTTAAAAAAAAAACGGAAAAAAACTAAGTGCTTGTGTAAGTTATATCTTTTGCAAGGAATTAATTTCTATATCGCAGTTGCTGAAATTTTGAAAACTTAACAGCAGATGGCAGATTTGTGTCGTGGAAATACAGAGACGGCAACTCGGCGTGAACATGAGCGCTGTGATGTTTAAGATCCTTCCTTACTTATGTCAGACTGAATCGTTACATTTTCCACTGCTGCTGAGGACAAAGCTGGCAGCAGCATCTTCCCCGAGGTCAGGGCATGGGACAGTGATACTGGGCGGCTCTTCCATCCATCACAAAGCATTTGGGCAAGTTAAAGGTGCAAAGACATTTTGGATGGCAAACAGAGGTTGAATCCAGGAGAATATGGAAGCTGCACTTATGCAGAATCGGGTTGGGAATCGATGGTAAGCTGATGGCAGAGGTGGGTGGCTCAGGTCCAGAGAGTAAAAATCCAGAATCCAAGATTTTGTTTTAATCAACCAGTTGAGTATAAAGAGTCACAGTCCATGTACTCAACTGATTGTATGAAACAAAATTTTGGTCTCGACTTTTACTCTCTGAACCTGAACTACCCACTCCTGTCTTGTTGTGTCTATGTCTATAATGTGCAGCACTTTAGAGCAGTGGTTCTTAACCTCGTTGGAGGTACCGAACCCCACCGGTTTCATATGCGCATTCACCGAAAAATAAAATAAGATTTTTTTCAAATTCAAGACATAGATATGTTTTTTACTGGTGCACAAAATGAATCATGCATGAACATCACCTTGTTGAATCCATGTTGTACATATTCGTCTGACCACTTTCTTCTTTTGCCTGACATTGTGAGATTTTTTTGTTAATATTTTAATCCATACTAAGTACTACCATGACAGTCACATGTTAACTACTGAGCACGCTAAATTTCCCGCAGCACTGATTGGCCAAGCAGTGTAGCATGATCATCTGCAGCCAGTGATGGCCAAGCGGGGCGTGTCATCAGAAATTTAAACGATAATTCGGGTGTGTCCGGACCTCCGCTGTGGAGGCTCTGCCGAACCCTTGAGACCGACTCACCAAACTCCTAAGGGTTCGATCGAACCCAGGTTAAGAACCACTGCTTTAGAGGAACCAAGGCACAGTCAATCAAGGGTCCATCAGTGCTGGAGCTTCATTTTAGACATTTTTTGTAATGTCATCAGACCACAAAGTGAGATACTTTTGAGAGAAACAAAATGATAAACAGGGGTGGCCTGCCTTTCAGTCTGGCGGGAGGTGGTTTTACTGGGAGCAAACAGATGGACACATGACCCAGCAGCCAGACCCGGCGCCCGGCCTAGACCCGCCATCTCAGCCAGGGAAGCGGCACCGAGAACTGCGAGCCCATCCTAATCAGCCAGGCCGATAGTGCAAGGAGACAGGACACTCAAACACGGTGGAGGAGTCACTCAGTTTCACTAGGATGCAGCCCCAGGCTCAGGTCACTGTTTTCCTAGAGAGTGGGTCACTACTGCCCCCTATAGGACAAGACTGGAGTTGCAGCTAGTACAGCATTTTCTGCTTGGTTATCTTTGGTCTGAATCGCTGCCTTAGGAGGTTAAACAGGACAGCCTTGTATAGATGAACTCACCCCACAGCTACCTTATCAACTCCACCCAAGTGGACAGGGCCACCCTATCCCATTCCATACCATTTGTTGTCAAGCATGGCGCTCAGGGACTCTGGGTTCATCCTTTCTTTGTCAGAACCCTGATGCAGAACCCGCTCCCCTATGCCTGCTCCGATTCCACCTATCGCACTCTGATGATAGCCCGGGTATCGGTAATTACCATTTACCAGTATTCAACAATGATGTTTATAGCATATTAACTCAAATGGAAAAGGGAATTTTTATAAGAGATGTGTAAATATAAGTGTTTAGCTTATCATTATTATTAGAATAAACATGTAGATGACAGGAATCCTGCAGGAGTTTTCATTTCAAACGGACAGCTCTGGGTGGTGCTCCCACTGTCCACCCAAACAGCGCCATGTCTGGCCCCCACCTTTCACTTTGGGGGGGGGGCAACTTGCAAGATGGAGGGCGAAGTCTCTGCAGCCACTGTGACCTTCACCAGGAATCATGCTGTGAAGGTGAAGCTGCAGGGGATGCTGATACCATTGACTGCATAAGACTATGAAGGATGATGGCTAACAGCAGCCTGCATGCTTCCCAGAACATTCCTGGTTTGAGTTTTGTGAAAATACTGGGGCCCAGACACTTAAACACGGTTTGAGATGCTGGAATTACTGAAGCACCTTCCCCAGAGACTGTGTGGCGAGTTCCTGAGCTCGAACCCGCAACCATTGGAATCCTTGCCTTTAGGATGGCAGGTAATAAGTGAGAAACACTCTTGTGTGCTTGTGACGAGGAAATACCGGCCTCTGAGGTGTGCTTCTTTGTGGGCACAAGGAAGAGGGAAGAGCCCAGCATGAGAAAAAGAAAGATAAAGAGAAGGAGTGGAGAAAAGGAAAAAGGGATGTTTGGAATGCTGAGATGAGTGGAGATCTCTCTCCATCTGGTGTTCCTTTGTGGTGGTGTGTGACTCTCACCTTATTTGGGGGGTGTTCTTTGCATAGAACATGAATCTTTTTGGGGGGGTGTCTTTCGTTTGGGAGTTTGACTTTCTTCCTTGGGTGTGCCCCTCTTTGGAGGGGGTGGCTGTTCTGCATTGTGTATTTCGTTTTGGGGTTGGGGGGAGGGAGCGATTTTCAGCCCTGGGTATGCCTCTGTTTCGGGGGGGGGGGGGTCTGCCCCCCTTCCAGGGGTGCTCCTCTTCCCAGGATGGTGATTCTTTTGTCTGCCAGCACACACTGTGGGGGATGCGGCTGGCCAGCCAGATCGCAGTCAGACTGCTCCAGCACGGCGCAGGGGCGGCTGCCGGGACCTCTGGCGACCAGCGCGCTTTAAAATGCATGGCCTGCATTTCATGAATATTTTAGCTAGGCAAACTTACCTGGCAGAGCAGAAGCTGGATGGAGCCGAGAACTGCTCTTAGCTGTTAGCACGTAACACGGTGCCAACTACAGCGGCAAATAATCAGAGCAGAGTCAACTCGGAAATATATTTCTGTCATTAATAAAATGCTGTAGAGTGTTCTGCCACACCTCCAGTATACTTTCTCAAGAGAGAGAGTGTCACTGAATATCAGCCTTTGTCCTGTTTACATATATTGTATATTTCAGGGATCACACAGGACCCCAGTTTAATCTAATTTTTGTTTTCCCACTGAAGATTCTGCATGTGTTCTGTGTCCAGCATGCTAATACTGACAGGCGTGCTGAGAGCTGGGCGTTTCTAGCGTTCTCTTTCTGGGTGCCTCAACAGCCCCACCTTCTGGTCAGCAGTTGCTAATACAGGCTTAGGTGCTGGAAGGAAACGGGCCGCAGCTAGTCCTCAGCCAGCCACTATGCTTCTGTGGAGCTTGTCTCTGTGTTTTCTAATGCTTGTTTGACTTTGAAAAACTTACGCAAATGATCTGCTTTTTCATACATTAAGAGAAAAGTATTTAAAAGATTTGTGATAATTGTAGGTTCAACCTTTTTTTTAACGGACATTTGCAAATGCTCACTACAAGCCTGGTTTACCAGTGTCTTGGTGCATTCCTCTTGAACTGGAGAGTCAGAATTTCTCAGTTACTAATCAGGAACTGGAACACCCCCTGAAGTCAGAGTTCCAACTTGGAAAGTTGGAGGAACCGCTGCAACCCCGACCTTGGATTGGATAGGAAATGGCTGTACCCTTCATCCATAGAAGTGAAAACTGTAGTTTTATATTGTTTATATTGATGATACACAGTACTGTTCAACCGCTATCTGTGGACATGTTGTTTGTATGTGCAAAGAACACGTAATGAAAGAATGTTGCATTTATACGGCACCTTTTCAAGACACCCAACGGCAGCCATTCTGCACCAGTACACTCACCATACAGTAGCTAAGGGGGTGAAGGGGCAGCAGAGAATTTACCAGTTAGATATAGGGAATCATTAGAGGTTAGACTTGATAGGGCCACAGTGAGCAATTTAGCCAGGACATCAGGACACCACACCTACTCTTTTATGACCTTAGAGAGTCAGAACCTCCGTCTTACATCTTATCTGATGGACTGCACCATCTTTACAGCACTGTGTCCCCATCACTGCACTGGGGCTTTGGGATCCACACAATGGGCTCCCCCTGCTGGCCAAAGAAACCCAGCTGGCCTCCAATCCAAGTACTGCCCAGGTCAAAACCTGCTTAGCTTCAGGTGAAATGCACATGGTACGGCTGGTAATGGTAATGCATTGTGATCAATTGGTACTGTTAGCAACAGCTAAAAATGAACCTGGCTAGAACTGGTATTGCTAATGGCTAATCTGGCCAGTTGTACTGGAACACAGTTAACTCAAGTGTGACGTCATTCCCGACTCCAACGTCCAAGGTAAACAGAATGCTCATCTCTCCCCACACAGCCAGATGCGTTGTGGGTAGTGAGTGTGTCCAGGTTAAGAATTTTATGAAAAGTAAGCCCGAAGTAATCATGAGGCATCTGGGATCTGCTTCAGTGCCAAAATGGCTATTGATTGGTGGATCTGGTCCAGCACTCACTCGCCAGGGGGGCCCGGCTGGGTCAATGTCAGCCACACTTAGCGGACTTACAAACAGCCACCTCGCTGCCGGTACGTGTCCCAGGTTCTGCGGTTGGGGGGAGGGGGATTGGCAGAGCAAATGGCAGGAGGCCAGAGCTGCCCCCCACCCCAGCCCACCTCTTTTCTGTAGCCAGTTTTGCTAGAGTCAGCAGTAGTGTCTCTGAGCAGAAGGTTGCCAGTTTGAACCCCAAATGAGCTATGTCTTTGTAGGCCATTGAGCAATGCCATCTACAGGCATACTGACTGATCCTGTCATGGGACATTGGGGGGGGGGGGGGGGGGGGGGGGGGGGGGGGGGGGGGGGGGGGGGGGGGGGGGGGGGGGGGGGGGGGGGG
>JABFDZ020000044.1:3102595-3113128 GCA_019775955.2 Pollimyrus isidori | reverse complement strand
CCCCCCCCCCCCCCCCCCCCCCCCCCCCCCCCCCGCCCCCCCCCCCCCCCCCAGCAGGGCGGGGGAGACCAGCAGAGCTAGGCTGCAGGGACCCAAACAAAAAACTGCTTTTCTCCCAGCACCGAGAATCTGTCGGGTTTGCATAGATAAGGAACAGAGAGCTTACTAAAGGCGGTGAGAGAAATCCAGATGCAACTGCAGGGAGAAAGGGGCAGATAGAGAGGTAAACCACGGGTGACAGGAAACTGCAGAAAGTCTTTGCACCTTTTGTCCAGTAAAAGGGGGCGGGGAGAAGCACCGGGGCTCGGCAGACCTCGGGCCGCCTTTGGGAAACTTTACTGGGGTAGCGTCCTCCTTGCGGTGGGAGCGGAGGAGTCGGGAGGATCCGCCGTGTAGCTGCTAAGTAACCGTGCTAAGGTGGGCGCTGAGAGGTGCATGGCAGCACCGTGCCGTGTTTTAGCATCACGGCTAAGCCTTTCTCGGCACCTATGTACCATAAGGGCTTGCACCATCAGCACCAGGCAGGTGAATATCACCGCGCAAAGTGGAGGGCACCTTCTTGTCTCTGTAAACAGGCCAGGCTCCTACCGAAGTAAATCAGGTCAACATGGAAGCCACAAAAACGCCAAGAATTACTGCTCTGATTCCCAATGATTAGCAATAGACAAAGTTACCAAACTCAGGAAAACAGCACAGAAACGTCAGACTGGGTTAGGACTGGGACTGCATTCCCAGACTGGGTTCTGGCACAGTCAGGACTATGAAGCATGGATCCAATCACAACCCGAATGTAACAAAGACCTTTTGCTTTAAAAAATCACAGGTGCTGCACGGAGTGAATGAGGAGAGTAACTGAAACAAAGCCTGATTGTTCTTTTAATATTTATCCTTCCAAGTTTTAGCCCAAGCTACTATGAAAGAAGGCTATGAGAATCGATTCAGAAATAATGACTTTCTCTACTGAAGAGAAAAAGACCTTAGATCCTATGAAATATGTAGAGTCTTAAAATGCAATTATGCATTATTACTATCAATAATCAGATGTGCTGGATGTTGTGAAGCCAATTCCATTGAGAAAAATGCATCCTGAAGTTATTACTAACATCAATGATCCAGCTAGAGTTTCAAAGCACCAGTGGGAAAAAAGTTCCTCTCTGACCCTCTGTGACGTTTGTCACGCCCCCATTGTTCAGCTTGCCTCTACCTCACCGTGTGGTTACTGTACCTGTTAAAGGGCCAAAATGAAGGCAAAGCTCCTTTAGTGAATGTCGTAGACCTAAGAAATTTCCAAACGAGTGGGGGCTATTCGGCTAACTTAATGCCCTTGGTAAGGATTGCACATTGTGGTAGATGTTTTGCTTATTCTATTGACACTCATGAATGTCTCATATGGCTGGTGTTCCGCGGCCTATGCTACAGGAGACACATGTCCCGTTTACCTTTCACCTGAGGTGTTTTCCTTCAAAGCCGTGGCAATTTTTGAGTTTCTCTAATAAAATGCCAGGCAGTGCCTTGCGTGAGCAGAAGCGAGTGGAAGTCTTCATTGTAATAAAGGTGTGAACACAGACGCAGCCTTCCTCTGCTAATGAGGAAGGTCATGGTGTTTCTTTTCTGAAGAACTGCAAATTGGAGGGTCAGAGGGAGCATAGTGCCAACCCCCAAAGCGCACGCAGCCCCCCCCTCGCCGGAGTCCGCGGTAACAATGGCCACGCGGCGAGCCTGAGCTGAACCCCACCACCCCGTGGACTCCAGAGAGAATGCAGCCACCCCGGCCTTACCTCTGAGACTCCGTCTGTGCCTGACGATGCCTTCTTTCCCCCCACCCCCGACTTGCTCACCTTCCTCCCTGGCTCCCTGCACAAAGAGCCTGATGAGGTCGGCCAGGATATCGATCATGTGTGCCTCTCTCTCCCAGCTGCTAAAATCTGGTTAGCAGACCCATGGATCCTGCCGGCCAGGGAATATGCCAGTGTTTGGGCTGGCAAGATGGAGGGACAGGCTGACTGTGACCTCTCATGCCACAGCGAAACCACTTCTGACAAGATTCTGTATTACAGCTCCTGCTGGCAGCTGATTGGTCAGTATTTTTCCCGCTCTTGGTTAGGTTGGCAACTGGGCACTTCATCACAGGATGGATCAGGGGGTTTGTGTGATACAGGAGTAATACACACACACACACAAACACACACACACGAGTAAAAGCATATGGGATGAGTCAATCTGTGGTCATTACCCTCTCACAACCAACCTGACATGGAATTTTTTGAAAACAGCATTCCTTTCTAGAAATGTCCTCATGCTATATAATACATGCTGCAGTATGAGTATGAATTTGCCATTTGTGTCCAAGGGGAGATGGAGTTTGCTCTGGTGCTGTATGCTGTCTTTAGCATATGATAGACATTTCATAAAGACGATAATGGCTATCAACTTTTAAGCATTATGTCCTCTAACTAGCTAACCTACTGAAGCAACTGGAATAGAGATCTGGGACCAGGATGGCTGTGGAAATGTCCATAATTGGACATAAGATGATCAGACATAGAGGGAACCGAGTTAATAGCTCATTTTGGGCCAAAAAAGTGCAGCATGCAGTCAGGCTGGCTGAGAAGGCGTGATGGACGGGCCCTAGCGTGCATGATAGCTGCTGAGGCTTCACATGCCGTCATAATTCCTCGCTTCCCCGCTGAGATGCACTGGGAAAGAGGAACCACTAAATTCTAAGCACTTCCATGTGTTTAGCTGCTCCAAAGACGCGACGGGAATCAGGCGTGGAGACGAGCTGCCTGACGGAGAAGGTCGTTGAGGTTTCCGTTTGCCACCAAAGCGGTTGAGGTGGCATGGCAACAGCCGGCAGCTACTGCCCATCCCAGCGAGCCCGCAGCTTCATCTTTAGGTTGCCAGGAAGGTAGAGTCTCATGGTCGCGTGCGGGATGACTCACCTTGCAGTGATCTGGCTTGAGTTAACTACGCTGTTATTTGCCATGGGGGATGAGGTTGTTGACTGTTTTGCGTCTCCCAGAAACCTCCCTGGCATGGTAAGGTGAAAGGGGAACAGGGATGCACGTGATAAGGCCCTCAAGGTGCTTTGGAGACAGAGAAGAGCTCATGTGAGGCCAGCAGGAACACCTTACGTTTTACCACTCTCTGCGTTGGTCGAGGTCCTGCTGTGAGTAAAGGGCCTTTCAATCACGGGCAGTAATGTCCATACTGGACATAGCTGGACATACCCAGCTGAAGAAATAAATTTTTCGGCAAAATGTGCTCCTAGCTAATGCAGAGTGAGAAAGGAAATATCTCCAATCTATCCATTTGTCTTGTCCTTGTTTTGGTCCTTGTTTTACGGAGTGACAACTCTTAAACAGCCCCCTCCCCCAAACCCCCAGCCAGGGTCCTGTGAAGTACAGGAGGCACAAACGTCACATTTCTCCAGCCCACTGCACTGTTGCCTGCAGACAGCAGACCTCTGAGCCCATCTGGCTCAGCGCCGGAGTGATGGCTGGACCCCCCTAGGTGGATAGCAGCAACCACACTGTCTCCCCCAGGCTGTATCACACACATGCACAAAAATGTTTCAATAGTGAAACGAAAATGTTTATTGCAGCATCTGAGTGTTGAGTGTTGCAAATGCTGGAACATCCAACAGAGTGACATCACAACATCACAGACACAAATCAATGTAACGGAGAGGCTGGAATGTTCGTCTTACAATCATTTTTACACCAAAGCGGTATTTCGATGCACGTGTGTTACGTCTGACTCTGTTTGGCAGCATTAGCCTTTCATTCTCTTTTCCCTTCAGCAGTGTAAAATGACCTTTCTATTCACAAAACATCCTGAAACCTAGACTGCAGTGGCTGTCCGCTTCCCTTTTTGTGAGAGGAAGGGGATCCCATTTTAATATGGATGGTTCCCGGGTTACAACGGTTTGTGTTACGATAGTTCGACTTTAAGATAGATATGACTATTTACTAACTTGCATGACACATTCAACACTTTATCATAAAATAGGCTTTGTGTTAATGATTTTGCACAATTGTAGGCTAATGTAAGTATTCTAAGCATGTTAAGTTTAGGCAAGAGTAAGCTACAGTATTATGTTTGTTAAGTTAGGTGTACCGTACTAAAGTGCATTTTCCCCTTATGATATTTACGCTTTACGATAGGTTCTTAACCCCATCGTAACCTGGGGAGCCTCTGTATATGATACAATGATAAATCTCAAAATGGGCAGGGAACAGGGAAAAGGAGGGAAATGGAACCAGTTGTCCATGATGAGACCCTTCTGATGGTCCTTAGTGAAGCACATGTGTGGAAGACATCATTAGAAAGGTTCCTCTCCTCAAGCTGTCAGGTCACATTGAAATGGACCCTATCTACCCCATTACACATCAGAAAGCGATCAGAGCCCAAACGGAATTTCTGCAGCAAAAGTGTAACCGGGGTAATTTATCCCGAGGAAGAGACTGTTCTATGCTAGTGAGGAAGCATATCAGTGTGAAGAAATCAGGAGCTGTTTCAAAACAGCTCCCAGGATGCACTTGTTGGAACTACCGGTAGTCAGGAGTCATCGCTGTGCTTTTGTGTTATCATAACTGCGAGGTCAAACAGAGCATGTTATAAACGACAACAAAAGGCAGTCATCCCCAGCAAATGATACATCAGGGTAAGGAGTAAAGGAATAAAGAATCGTTCTTCACATAAAGTCCTGTTTGATACATTTTAATTGATTGTTTGTCTGATGTATTGTGTAGTCAATTTAAGTGTGTGTAAAGGGCCCTTAACTTCATTAATCATTCACAGCTTATTTTCAACAGCAGTAGATTACTATCAACAGCAATTTCCCCGTTAATTACGTAACTGTTTTGCAGTATCAAATAATGCAGCCATATTTCTGTGGTAAAAATTGTACTAATATATCCCAATAAGCTATGCTCACCATGCTTGCCATCTTCGTACTTTTGCAAATACGGGTTTCAAAATGCATTTTGGATTAAATTTTGAATTTTTGCTTTGTTTGTGGGGGAGGGGGGTCACAATAGGTTATAGTTACCAGCCAAAATCTTGAATATAGCCGGGGCTTTTTGATTTACTGCAGTATGTCTATGTCTGCCTGCCATTTGCCAGAACAGAAGTAAACAATTTGTGGCTTTGTGCTGTGTACTCTCTGGGACAGGAGCCAGTGTCCTGGTAACCCTGTACTGCATAAGCCGTTAGAAGATGGATGGATCTCAACGCGCTTCATGTAGCTGTAAAATATGTTGGAGATTGTTTATTATCCAACATAAACCAGAAAACATCATTTACAGTGAAACAAACTTTGGCATTAAGATTTGCAGTATTGAGTATTCCTAGGACCAGTATAAACATTATGTCCTTTACTTACAAAAATACAACAGTGCTTCACACTACAGACCCCCTCCCTGGCAGTGACTTATTAGCAGAGGATAATTAATTTCCTTTTATTTTTTTGCTAATGTCATTCATTTCACGGTCACTCAAAGGACTCAACTATATGCACTTTAGGGAGACTACTTTTGATGACTGAACCCAAGGGGATTTGCTTAGGTGATGTCTATTTCAAAGTTTATCACAAAAAGTCAAGAGAGTATTTTGTATTATGTGAAGAGGGCATTACACCACCAGAGCATGCTGGGAAGTATGTAAATCACTACAGTTCCTTTCCTGCAGCACCTACACCTTCCCTGTCTCAGGGCAGCCAGAATTGTCTATCTCATTCAAAACTGTTAAACCTCTGCCAAACTTCAATAAACCAAGAATATTTAGGCGATAAAGATTAGGTTAGGGTTAACGGTTATAGAGCAAGAACAGCACAACGACTCACTAGTGTCAGTGGTGGCTTAATGATTAGGCGAATGCGCTTGTACTTTAAAGATGGCTAGTTCAAATCCCTTACCAGCAAGGTACCTTGAGTAAAGGATTGCCCCCAAGCCCTGCTCCCCAGGTGCTGAATTACCTGGCCGCTGCTATGTCACATTCAGAGGACATACTTCATTGTTGTGTGTCAATAATGGATCAATCAATTGTTCCCATAACCACTTAAATAATTGAAAGTCATGTGAACTGGAGTCTTTCTCATGAATGTGAGTGCAGAGATCCAGAAGACCATGCAAATATGGACACTAAGACAATGGAGTGTCATGTTGACATGCATGTCATTGAGTCTAGAGGACACTGGAGTCTGTACCGAGATCCTGGGCAAGCTCAAGTAAATGCCTACACACCACAAATAAATCCTTACTCACTTAGTGCCTTTTCACACAACAATTGTCTCAAATGTTTTTAATGAGCATTTGATGTTCAGAAGATGTTCTGGATATGATCAATCAGAAGGATGAGCAGCACATCCATGCTGGACACGACAGTGAAAAAAAAGTGGACTGCGTGTTTGGCTACTGCCGTCATGGCAACTGGTGCCCCGCCCAAGGAGCGAGGCTCACACTTTGCCTACGCCATCTTTTCCTTGTCTGTGGTTTAAGATTGAAATTGATGTGTCAAGATTAAAGGATAGAAAGTTAGGAAACCCAATATCCAAGCGAATGAGAGCCTGAGCAGAGGAGAGAAATCTTAATTTTCTGCGTTCAGAGCTCATGCTCGCCAGCTAGCGCGCCTCTCATGGTGCTGATACTAATTGGACGGAGCTGGAAGGAGAGATATGGCATGCATCTTTAATGAAGGGCCCCTCAGCCCCCCAGCTCCCTCTCTGAGTGCCTGGCTCCGGGAGTACGCTGTGCTTTGCCGCGACTGCGGGCCTCAGCAAAATGAGGTTCTATTTTCTGCTGCTTCCTGTTCCTCGTTGCTGTGTTGCCATGGTTACGGTGTTAGCTCACGGAGTGCTGCTTCCCGTCTCAGTTGAATCTGCAGAGGCTGGATGGGGTTATCTCTCTCTCTGTCTCTTGTGGTTCAGGGTTTTTTCCTTCTTTCTCGTCATGCTCCACTCCTCCTAACTTCCTGCTAATATTTTCCTGCAAACATATCGGATTTTGGCCCCTACCGGCCTTGTGCGGTTTATACCTTTTCAAAATGCATCTATATACCTGTGTATCACCTCCGTGCAGAGAATGCGACCGCAGTAGTTATTGCTGATCTGGTGTCCGCTGAACCTTGGACCATCATTTTCACTGCACACTGATTGCTGCTGTTCGGCCCTGAGTCTTGGGAATCGCATCAAAATACATACACACGTTTGTATTCATATCTTTGTGGGGACTCTCCATTCATTTCTATGAGCAAGACTGTAATCCTAACAATGATGACTTTAACCCTTACCCAGCCCTAACCTGAACCAAAAGTGACCGAATGATACGAAAAAGCATTTTTAATTTTTTGATTGTAGTGACAGATTTCTATGAAATTTAGTTTTCCCTCGTGTGGACTGCAAAGCTGGTCCCCACAACATCATACTAAAAGGTTTTTATCACACTGTGGGGACATTTGATCTCCACACTGTAACATATACATGACCCAGAGACACACACAGTCACAGGCACACAAACAATAGGCAGGTGACGCAGCCCAGCTGCATTCGTCAAAAAACTTCCCGTAACACACAACACAGGGCATCAGGGACCAAGTCGATTTTAAGACTCGGCCATGGAAAGTCTGCTCCTGCCGGCGCACTCATCTGGCGAACAAACTGTCCTCGGATGAGTGCAGCAGAAGCCTGGAACTTTCTCTCCATAAACGGACGGCTCTAGGAAAAAAAAAAATGTAAGTATGGGGCCGTGCGAGAGGCCGAGCTCACGAGGCAGGCGTCGGCTCGGCTGATTAAATAAAACCGAAGAAGTAAAAACAAGGCTAATCCCAGGACTGGAACCCCGCTGAAGAAGAAAATGTTCAGAGGAAAGCGGCAGAGATTAAGCCGCCGCCTTTAAAAGGACACACGGGTAGTTATATATTTTCACAAAGCACAAAGACCAACAGCGGGGGCTAAACTAGGCTCGTGGGGGTTACATGCATCCTTCTTTCTTCTGGTGCTCATTTCTCTGGCTTAATTGGTCCTGTTTGTACAGTTTGTACAATGTGTACCTATATGTCATTGATTTGAAGATGCCTATGTGTATGTGTGTCTGTGTGCATATATATATATATATATTTATATACATACAGTATAGTACTGGGCAAAAGTCTTAGGCAATCATAGGCAATCATAGAAAATGATGTTTAAAAGGTCTTAAAATTGGTGCAAAACTTCGCTATAATGTCTGTCAAAGTGTGTTAACTTAACCATCTCAAAACGTCTGCTAAAGTCACTCCAGCATTTGCAGCAACCAGCCAAAACACCCATGCATATTTTTGACTTGACCAATAGCACAGTGCATACAGCTAATTTATTCCTCACTGAGTTTTCAAACACTTTTAAATGAATTAAGTGAGCTTGTGTTGAAATTGTGCCAGTGCCAGTGCCAGTGCCAGTGCCAGTGCCCTTGGGGGGGTGGGGGGCTTAAAATTGAGGCAGTGTTCTGATTAGGGATACGTTTTCAAGAAAAGAAGAAATTACAGTTTTTATTATGTTACTCTTCATATGTATATATTCTTGTGCTAAATTGTTCTTTTCTTGGGCAGGTATGTATTTACTCTGCAGTATTTTTGCACAGTACTGTGTGTACACACACACACACACACACACACACATTTTTTGTTTTTTCTTTCATTTTGAAAAATGCAGGGAAGTATTTGTGGAGGGAAGTGGCCATCAGCTTCAGTCTGCCAATAAAAAATATCATTGAGCTAATTAAGCTTTTAAGGGAAAGATGCACAGTGATGATGGGGTTCTGGTAATATGACAGCTGATCATCCAAAACAGAGTCAATGTTTGGCAACTGAGTATTTATTAAATGGCAGAAGAACGGATGTTTGAGATGGTGCGGTGAGTGACGGGCCATCTCAACTGTGCAGAAGGACATTTCTAACACCCCCACAATGCAATAAGCGGGGGACGCGGAACTGAAACCAATAACACAAAGGAATTCAGAATGAGCGTCATATGCTGAATATTGCATATCAATCTAAAACGGAATTTAAAGACCTTAGGAGAAATAAATACAGCGAAATATGTTTTGGGGGAGTTTACGGATATGGCCTTCCCTTTAAATGACCTCATCCTGAGCAACAGCACGGGCTAGACCAAGGCTCAGGACCTGCGTGTCAAGGTACTGCTCAACAGGTACAGAATACCTGACAAAAGACAAGCACTGCTCTTTAAGCATTCACTACCTCTCATATACACATTTGTTATAAACAATGAATTCCATATATTTTTGGACAAATGTCTGCCAGTTGACACATTATGTCATGAACTGAGTACATAAGAGAGGAAGAGAGTGAGTATTAAAAAGAGGAAGAGCTTACTGTGGCTGAGCCGCGTTTTCCTCCGGAGCATCGTTTTCGTCCTGCTGCTGGGTGGCTCTCAGGCCTCAGCATGCGCCACACACCGCTCCGTCGTGTGAGTAAACACGTAAATAAGATCTCACAAAGTGTGGCTGCCTATTGGCCTACTTTGGTATTTTTTTTTATATTTATATACCACCAAGTTGAGCAGCTGGAAGATGGATGGATTTAAACATGGGAGGAGTTTATCTGAATCACTGTACAGCTACACTATATATTTTTTGCTTTTTAAACAAATTTACAATATATGAGTGATTTTTGGTTTTTGGTCTTAGGGTAGAATGGTAGAGTGGTGGTTATTTGTAGATTTATTGAGTCTTATAATTTAATGCCAGTTATGATAAATGAATTGGTAAAAAAAAGGCTTTAAATAGTTTTATGAATGCAAATAGATGTTAATGGACTTTAACTCAAGTATTTCTACTCAAAATAACAACCTAGTACCTGTGAACTAGTTATGATGTTGGTGCACAACACTCCTACTTGATGTGACCAAGATCAATGATAATGTCACTTTTAAAGAATAGTCAATGAACATAATGTGTAACCTTCGACACTCACACAGAGCCTCACTCTGATTGGGGCACGCTCGTCACAGCTCAGAGGGCGGTCCGCCTCCTGGAGATTTTCACGCATTTCAGTACGGTATCCCAGGGTGACCAAAAAAGAGGGCGGCTCAGTGGATGGGCAGACTGCATATACTCTCTGCATGCCGCATCTGTGCCATCCCTTCATTACCACCTAGACACCCTCCATGTAGCACGTAAACATTTCAGAACACACAAGTGAAGTGGGAACAAAAAATTAAAATGGTGCCAATCTTACTAAAAAGAGACAATAGTCACTCTAGTGAGCAGAGAGAAAGCTGCCTGTCTCACTTGTACGTACAAGAAAAAAAATGTACTTTTCTGGTGTTTTGTGACATTTATAATAGTTTATAACAGTTTTAAAATATAGCCCTTTGTGTCCACTACTGTCCACTGTTCAATGCATGCATGCATTTTACCATCATCTTGGTGCTTTCCTTGGCACAGAGAGCTATGGCCGAGCTGTAAACGATGGAGTGACGACAGTGGGAGCCCGAAGTATAGGGCGTTACAATAGTCCAACCGAGAGCTGATA
>JABFDZ020000044.1:3072357-3088241 GCA_019775955.2 Pollimyrus isidori | reverse complement strand
TTTTGCGCCACAGCTGCTGTGCCGAGGCTCTCCTCGCTTATGCTCCACAGCCGCTGTGCCTAGGCTCTGCTCGCTTATGCCCCATAGCCGCTGTGCCTAGTCTCTACTCGCTTATGCCCCACAGCCGCTGTGCCTAGGCTCTGCTCGCTTATGCCCCACAGCTGCTGTGCCTAGGCTCTACTTGCTAAAGTCAAATGCTATATTGACAAATATTAAGGTATTTTTAGAGCTTAAACTTAGTGTGTACTGGTTTTCCTTCCAACTTCAAACTTCAATAATTAAGCAGGCTGAGCAGGTTGTTGAATTTCAAAGTCTTTTGAAATATCTTGACATTTCTGAATTATTTTCACAATGTTTTGAAGGTGTGTTTATTCATTTTTCCTCCTCTAAAATAATGGTATTAATAACAGCAACTGCCCTAAAAGTAACAATAATAACACAAAAAATATGTATATTGCTTAATAGTGCCTGCATAATTATGTGACTAAATTATAATTCTGTTTGAGTGTGTATTAGTTTGTTCTAAAACTGTTCTTATACAATCTGTATCTTGTCAGCAGTTGACAGATGCATACTGAGTCTATGATTTTTTTTAAAGCTTTTATAAAGTCTTCCAGGTCTCATTGATCAGAATCTTGACTGGAACCAAAACAGGCAAATATTGTTGATACTCCAGAAATTGGCTTTAAAACCTGACTGTATCCTACACACTTTGACTGTCATTATTGTCCGCCAGGTCATATTTCCAACCAAGTGTCTGTACATGCTGGTGATCATGTGGCTTCCCTTGGCGCATGTCAGTGACATCACTACTTTTCATCACTTCCTAAATTCAAGCACAGACTATAATAATAGAAGGATGACACTAATATTGTCCTCCTGTCACCCACCGCTCGAACATAAACGCAATGCCAGTGCAGGACTTCAAGGTTCTCACCTTTCAAAGGTTCACGCCTCCAGTCTTCCATCTCCTCATCTATATGGGTCAGCTGACCTGTGGTTAAAGGCAGAACATCTACTAAGCAGGGACCCCACTGTCTGCATCACTCAAATCTCAAAGAATCATGTCAAGCCAGCCAATAATTAGTAGTCAAGGGTTGTTTTGTCTTCATCGCCACACATACCCAACACCCCCCCCTCGCTACACGGTATGAAAACATATGCACATAGTGAAGTCATCTCCATCCTGGGGTTTTGATAAGATCTTCAGACAAGTGTATTTTTTTATAAAAAAAAAAAAAAAAACAGAGCAGTTCCTGGTCTTAATTCATTGGTCTTTTATAGATAGTTATATGAGCCTTGCTGCTTTCATGAGCCTAAATTCCGCTCTGCCTTGGTTCTGCCTGCCCTACAAGGTTGCCCCCCTCTGCCACTTGGCAAAGGTAATATGCAGACAAATTAATTTTGTATGAGGCTTTTAACAAGACTTACTGTATGTTGGTCAGTTTGAGATTTTATCTTCATGGGCATTTTACTGAGGCAATTCAAATGAGTATTTTGCTCACTTAAAAAATAGCCACTAGCCACTGACCATTGTGAGCAGTTGTTTTCTTTGCTCTATGGGCATCAATACAAAATTTAGCCCATTTTTCTGCTCTTTTCGAATCTCGCATGAATTTGTTACATTAACCTGCATGTAATATTTTGTCATGTCTTCAACAAAGGAATTATTCTTTCAATGCTAGCAGTGTAATGTGAAATGTTTTGTGCTGGCTGTTACCATGTGTACTGTACACAGATGATACATATGACAGTTTTTGCTCATAGTTTAAAGGGGAGTGGGCGGCTATGCAGCATGTACAAATGCCCGGGCCAGGATGGCATCCTGGTAACGGCACTAACTTTTGTATTGACCCTTCAGAAAGCTGCGCCGGGCCCCCTGCTGAGTAACGACCTGCAGCGTCAGCCAGGTGCCCTTAAATAATTTTGCCTGGCACTTTAGACTCACGGAAAAGTCAATTTTGCGCTTCTCAAATGCGACTTCATGCGGCAGAGCTGGCGGCCGCACTGAGCAGCCAGCTAGCATCCAGCTAACGCACACATGTAGGAAAAAAAATAATCAGACCGTGTAACCATGGAGTTGCAGGCAACATTTAAGTGATCTATTACGTGATGGGCTGTAGCGCTCTACAACTCAAATCTGAATTATGCTTTAATTAATGCAAGTAATTAGGATTAGTGGCCATGAATGCTGCTTAGCTGTTAAATTTGGCTGAAGCACATTTCAGAAACCAAACACAAAAGCAATCTGTGGGTAAAAGACAGGCACAGAAATTGCATCAGTTGCCAGACTGTTATATGATCAAAGCTAAATTAACTTTGCAATTAAAATAATTGAAGTTTGTCCGAGGAACCACATTCTAAGGCAGTCTGGAAGAGCCTAAGATGCGATGTTTATGTCCCAACCGGTCAAAAATAGACCTGTGACAGGAGAGCAGGTAGGCTTGTGCCCTTGAGCAAAGTAATTAACCTGAATTGCCTCATTAAATGGGTGGAGGTGTGAAAGAGAAGTCAGTTCCACCACTGACTCTGTATGAAAGGGATTATTAAGCCAACAACTATTATAAGGAACTAATGGGGCCTAAAGAATATAGCAATGCGGGCACCTGTGTCTTACATGTACCGCACAGGCTTACTTATATGTAACTAGCAAAGGCTGATTTTCTGTGTAAGCTAGCACAGACTGACTTACATGTAGTTAGCACAGGCTGATTTGCATGTATCTGGCACAGGCTGCCTTATTTTCAATGCAGCAGTTGAAACATTTCATTTCTCTGGCTGTGATATCGTCTGCACACAGAAGAAAGTCTGACTTTATTTGCGGCTGCAGCAGTATAAGCCACAATCCATTGTTATTTTATGCTGTTTTCACATTTTTAAACACAAATGCTATCAAGAAAAAACAGTGTACGAAAGACATGAAAGCTTTAAACATCACCCATCCATTCAGCCATCACTCCATCCCTCCATCTTCCAACGACATCTCCAGTGCATGATTTGTGGGGCAGTTTTTAGAAATTACAAATAAATTGCAATTAAAGATTAATATGAAATGTAGCATTTCAATATTAAAGACTTACTCCGATTGGGATTCTGAACAGACCCGCATGAAATGGGGATGGTAGCATTTTATGTGGGTTATGGGGTTACACAAACTGGGGGAGAGGAAAAAAAAACAGCAGTCACACACAACGGAGAATAGGAAGGGAAGGGTCTGTTTAACCTAGGTAGAATTTGCATGAATGTGAGCCCTCAAGACAAAACGCAGTGTTTGTGATTAGGCACAGCTGACTAACAAGGCTTGTCACCTGACTTTGTACCGATGTCCGTGGCCCCTCCAAAAAACATACAATATTTCTAATAGTGTGGTTGTGGCAACGACCTAAAGACCCTGAGTATCTGACTTGGACCAGCAGAAAGCCTAGGTGGTTATGACCACCAACAAAGCAGTGTGTGGAACCATTCAAGTATTAAAATCAGCCACAGAAGCTATCAGCTACTGGTGGTTAGAGCAGGTGTGGCATGATTTTCTCATATTCCTTCTGGTTTGGAGCCTAGCAGACTGTTTAATAAGCTGTACTAATGCTTGCTGACTGAGACGGGACCTTGAAGCATTGCAGTGGGCAATCTAGAGCATATGTAATTCTGCACCATGCTTTTATTGCTAAATTTCCCATTGTTATATTTTTTGTTTAAAGCACTCGATGTAACTACACTATGCTCTGATTAAAAATTGAACATTTTTCTGCTGTTCTTTGTGTCCCTTCCATCTCTCTGTCTCTCTCTCTCTCTCTCTCTCTCTCTCTCTCTCTCCTTGTGTCACCTTCCCTGGGTATCTTTCACTCCCTGGCTTTCCCTCCCCACCCCCTCACACTCAGCTGCTGTCAGCAAAGAGCAGAAAGCTGGGAGGCCCGTGGGAATGTTGCCGTGGCAACGCCCGCCACTCAATCCCATCTCGGATGTAAATGACCTCAAATTTTATTAGCGCACAATTTCCTTGAGATCCCTACAGCTCTGTCTCCTTTTCAGAGCATCTCCAGCGATTGCTGCAATACCACCGAGTTTCTGGGATTTGTTTTTATTTTCAAAAGAAAACCGTACCGCACCAGACAATATTAGCATGCTTATGCATATTCATTATTTTTTTCATTGAAAGAAAATTAAAAAAAGATGCCACCTGCATATGACCACCATCTCATTGATGTAGCATGACTCCTGTGTATAAAAACCGGCTTAATGATAAATTTACCAAAACACAGAACACATATGGAAGAGTGCATGGGTGTAAATGTCGGATGGGATGCCACATGTGTTCCGTATCAGAGAATAGAATAATAATTATCCCCCTCGGCTCCCCATGAGCGTATCAGAGCCATTGTCAGGTCATATTTAGTATAACGATTTCTAAGGAAAGTTTTCAGGTCGCTGTAACACAACCAATTAAAATGTAGCTATGTTTTGTTTAGGAAGCAAACAGCCCCAAAAATCTTTTTCATTGCAGTGTCACAGCTATTCACAGCACCTCCACCTCCAGCCTCATTTTTCAGGTTTGCAGTGTCCTCGTGCGGACTCCAAGATGAAGGTACTTTGCCTTTGATTTCACAGTTCTCCTTGTCATAGACACAAACATCCCAGAAAAATGTGTATTGAACCAAATGCTTTGCTCCCCTTTAATTATAGAATGTAAAGCATTATACAGGAGGCTTGATGAAAAGGGTTACATGGGAGATGTTCACCTGAAGCGCACTGTGGGTTGTCATGTTTCTACTGTGTGGAGTAATAAATGGAATCAGTCAGGAAAAGCTACATCAAACATACTCTCAGGAACAGGGACGGTGAGTCAGATATGGCAGTAAGTCCCAGTGAACCTCAGGAAGTAACATGGGAAACAGGAAGTATGGTTTGTGCCGAGAATCCGAATTGCCACACTGGCCATCTATGAAAACCAGCCCAGAAAATGCGAGCTTGTTTGTGCACCCGCACGCGGGGCATGGTGCTGGGCCAATCTTGCTCTGTGATGATGTCTACTTGGTATCAAAAGGATTGGGCCAGAACTGAGAGAATGATACTCTTCCTTCGCATGCCATGTCAGTCAGTAAGGTGTCAAGATGAAGAGACGATGGCTCACAGCTGACTTCTGGGAAGTGGAGGGCAGAGCCTCAGTGAAGACCTACCAGAAATGGGCATTTGAAATAACATAAGAAAGGTGTGATTAGTAATAGCTTTTAAAGCAGTTTTTGGTACACCCCCTCATTTGAGGGCTTCACCCAGGCTTCAGATTAACCTTTGACCTTCCGTTCCTCAGAACCTCAAGGGTATCGGATTTTAAAGGCACCTCAGACATGAAAGACTGTAAATCCACTGCTCTGTGCCGTCAGCCTCGATGAAAAGGGAGGCTTTCTTGCTTTTGTGCTGCTACCAGGAACCAGATATGCTCCAAAAAGCCACTTCAGATCCACTTATGGGACGGCCAGCTGCCACCGATTTCTCAGCCTTAAAACCCACATGCTCTGCTTCCTGCGAAATTTGGTTAACACTCCATATTGCTGTGAAAACGGGAGTTACCAGTGAGGACGTCAGTGTCACGTGCTGGGAATCTGGGCTGAGAATTTTTTTTAGCTTTATTTAAAAGACTTTTTAGCACATATTGTAACAAATAAACAACCCACCAGCAACCACCTATTTCTTTACCTTCACAAAGAAGTGCACCAGCAGATGTTTGAGGTTTTCATCTATGCAGGTGTTTTATATATATATAAATTAAAGACCAAGAATGTAGTATGGTGTACAGCTTAAAAGGTATAGAGGTCTTACAAGCTGCTTTTCCATAAGCAGCCAGAATCAGAGCCAGGCTAAACCGAGCTGTTCATTCAGAGAAGATGACCAGCAATGGCCAATTAGCATGAAAATCATATCAAACTATTTTGGTGACTTGGGCCGCTTTTCCACCGCATCAAGAGCTATACTTGTGGTTTGGCATTTTTGGTACTATCCCTTTTCCACTGACTTCCGATCCAGTACCACTACCAAAATTTTGAGTACCGAAAGCACCAAACCAGCTGGGGTACTACTATGGTACTTCCGGACTTTGGGGTGGGACTTTCTTTGTCGACTGGTTATGCAAATAGCCTGCCTCTGATATACAATGCAAGCGTCTTCTTGAAAAAGGTTACGATCTCATAAAACAACAATAAATGAAGTAAAAAAGAAATGTGATCTGGTCAGAAGAACAGATATAACATAAAGATCAATGTCAAAGGATGACATAACAAGAAATGTATTTTGTTTAATAATATCAAACCAGCTACATGGGTGCTGTCCTAGAGATGTGATTTTGCTGTAAATATAGCGATGCGATTTTGTTGTGAAAAACATTGCTGTATTTATAAAGCAAGGATAAAAATGACTATGATTGTCTCAGAGAACGCATGGAGAGCTAATGCAGAAGCAGAGGAGGTTAACTTTAAACATGTATTACATAATCTATAAAAGAAGTAATCATTAAAATTGCAAAGCTAGCAAAGGTGTTTTTCCCTATGACAGAGTAGAAATGTTTTATCGAAACGTTAACACCCTTTGCTATAATATCTCTGCAGAATTGAAAGGAAGAAAAAGTCTGATCTTAGTATAGCTACATAATATAGCTTATATAGCTAACATGGCTAATATAAGATAATATAGCTTAATACAGCTATGTATTAGCGATGTAAAATATTGCATAACTTGTGATGCTCGTATTCAGCAGAAAATACTCCGCATCACGTTGTGATGTTATTCGGCACCGGTACCAGTTTTGAAGCTGTGGAAAACCAACACCTTCAAGTACTGTGCTTTGGTTCTCAAAGTACAAAAAGTAAGTTACCTGGTGCAGTGGAAAAGCATTCTTATGGGTAGCACTTTCACCTTCCACCTCCAGTGTGTGTCTGTGCGTGCATATCCTGAGATGGACCATACCAGGGGTGTACCCGTATGCCCTATCCTGTATGGGATAGGCTCCAAGCCCTCGTGTGACCATACTTAGGAAGACTGATGGATTAAAATTAGACAAATACTTAAATTAATCATACCTTGTAAACACCTCTACCATGTTCAAGTTCGGCAAAACCATGCACTCAGAGCTGGTCATGTTGGTGCTGTGCTAAGCAAGGCATCCAGGATAATTCACTCCATTATTTAAGTCAATGATTTCACCTTTTTTACTTTTTATGATAGGAAGGAGTCTTGAATAACGCTGCACTTAGCCAGTGATGCAGCATGGTCTGAAATTACAACCAGTATCCAGCACCTTCTGAAACACCCTGCAGTTCATGCCAGGATGGCATTCACACAATGACGGTAGAAAAACAGAAGGGACCAGTCAGATCCCAGAGCCAGTGGGAGCCTTTGAAACGGACAGAGAACGGCATGGGCACTGTGACAGCCTCCCAGTAAACACACCATCCTGGAATACTAAACCCAGACCAAGGTACAGCACGGCTGATGACTGTTCTCACCGATGCCCGTATGGTACCTATGGCCAATTTGACGACAAAGGAGCGAACGTGCCAAGCTGTCTGTGCCTGCAGCCCCCACCAGCCACACGCCCCACCCCATCACCCACCTTATCAAGGCTTTCCAGCCGTGGCAGGCCGGCATTACTGCAATTAGGGGCTGATAATAATGGCATTAAGCAGGTGCTCGCAGCTGACCAGCTGCTCTGGGAGGACAGTCTCCTTGTCACACGCGCCCACACGCACACCCACACACGCCCACCCCATCCCCGCCACCCCTGCTAGACCCACCCTCAGCTGACCATTAGCACAGACATTGGTCGCCTTCCTCAGAGGTTCGATTCCGCTTGTTAATCGTGCCCATGTGCGTTCCCATATTAGCATGTGTCATGTCGGGGTCGCGACCTCCGCCAGTGGGTAATGAGGAGAATCTCGCCTCTGGGATGTTCGGCTCGGCCTGATGTGAGGTCCGTCCTGGAGCGATACTGACTGGAAGTCAACTGTCAAAGACCAAAAGTGTGTCTTCGTGTGTGTGAGTGTGTGGGGGCGGGGGTCTGTATTCACCACATTGTGGGGACCAAATGTAACACAACATAAACCTCAATTTCAATAATAAGAAAAAAATCTCACTGCAATGAAAAAAAACTACAAAAGGCAAGAGCTGTGTATTTTGTCCAGTCACCTATGGCCAAGGTTATGGCTGGGTAGGTGGGTAAAAGGTGTCAGAGTTGGGGTTAAGGTACATTCATACCCTGAGAAGCAAGCGCATCAAAACGACCAGAAGTCATTCATTCTCTATCAGAGGGCAGTAAGTCGCATATGTATAGCCTACTGTACATTAATGTATTGTTATAAAAATCTTTAAGTCATACCTTAATCATAATTTTCTTTGTTCATTATGTATTGTTATACATCATACTTTTCTCTGTTCATTATTGTTATATATCATGATTTTCTTGGTTCATTATAGTTATACTGTTGCTGGGATAACAGTTAGCGGCTTAGCGCGTGGGAATGGTTGTGCTGCCGGGAACTGGTGCGCAAACTGTCGTACGTCCAGCTGGGAAACATTTGCGCTGCCAGACATACGAGCTGCGATCATGGTCGTAAAGTGGATTGGTCGTAAATTGGATAGGTCGTTAGTCGATGACGACCTGTATTGAAATTATCGGTGATTCAGATGAATTGCTGTAGTGAATAATATTTTTGTAGAAAAAAAGAGTGATATCACGCAGTATATTGGCGCCATAGACTGCAAAATAATGAAAATCGTCAGTAACTTCAATGTTACTTACTTATAGCAGTAATGCTTGTCTTAACATAATTACATGTGCTTTGAGAAATTATACCCTATATGCAGTCTGGCCCAAGTATGTCAAATACGTTTGCCAGACTTACTGTAGCATTGCGAACAGCCTTGTCCCCGTCTACTCTGTCTACGTCAGAGTTCATCCACGGCACTCGCTAGCATGGCGGACAGGCTGGCCCAATTGGACGCTGAACGTACAGTTAGGGGTACGCTCATGGAGAGGAATGGGGAGTCTCCACAATGATAGGGATATATAAACTGTGGGCGTGTGTGTGCACGTACGTGTGTTCAGTTGCAATGGAACAGATCACGCGTGGCTGTCCAAACACTAGGTTTGTGATTGTTTCCTTTCAAACAATGCAATATAAAACATGCACTTTGAAGATTGCACTGTGATCAGGTGAATGAGTGTAAAAAAAAACTATGAAATGAAACGAAATAAAATATTTACCTGATCATGTATATCCATGCATGTAAATCCATACTAGAAGAAGGTCATTTTCCCTGCAATTACTTTTTTAAATGCTTGATCTGAGAAATCTGTGACAGCAGATCCTAATAAGGAGCATCAGCAACTTTGTTTGTCTCCTATTTCCATTTCTGTTCATTGGGTTTCACATAAGCCGGTTAGCCAGCTCACAGTCTGTGTTCATACTGAGAAAATGCTGCATTCTGAACAACAGCATCTTCTATTGGAGGTCTTATTATTCAAGTTACTGCATATCAGAAATTAGTATTTCATAGAAAGCCGCTGCATTAAGCACCATCGTTAATCGTGTGCATCCCACAGTGACAGGAAAGTGCATCAGCTAGTTTGGGTGTAAACACTGTGCAGTGAGCAGGTAGCATCACGGATCAAAGGGTGTCATAGACTGGCAGCTTCAGCTTCCATGAGAAATTGATACCGCTGGACCTTTGGGCCGGGTGCTTCATCTAATAATGACACGTTTTTAGGGTTATCTACATTTGTAAAAGTATATAACAGTTAAAAATATAAAATGTAATATTAGAAAATGCCAGTGAGTCTAAGTTGTACAGGAGGCTAGAAGAGGGATCGATGGATGTTAAAAAAAATGTACAGCATAAATAACCAAAAAATAAAATGAACACACTAGACTGGAAGTAAAAAGTGTTTCTTATTGACAGTGTGATGTCAGCAACATATTTAAATAATTTTTCAGAAAAAAAATAAGATTTTTTATGAAAACAACCTAATGTTCTCTAAATATCATTTATCTTCACCGAAACCACTGGTCTTCAGACACCAGTTATCACACTTAGTGAAGACCCTTTGATTAATGGCCAAAGTATCTTTTTCCAAAATGCACATCACACGCCCAAGCCAATGCGGTATCCTCACTAAGTACGTACAAATCTGTGGGGAATCCCAACAGCATTTACTTTAGATTATCCATTTGCTTCCATTCCAGAGAGTCAGATAAAAATCTGAACTAGATGCGATACGATATGAATGCATAATCTATGTATTTGGACAGAAAATGCTTATATTTAAATGCTAAGAAACTGCCAACATTACTTAAGACACAAAAAATTGACAGAACTTCAATAAAACAATTGCAGAGACATATGAGTATATTCAAATCATTTTTTAAGACCCCTTTAGCATATATACACATTACTGGGATTGAAGAAGGGAATGAACCCTGTATATGAATCTGTCCTTTGATTTTCCTTTTTACTTATATATGAAATGCTACCATTTTTCCTACCATTCTTTTGCAGTAGTAGCATGACAGCCAGCTTTGTCACATGCATGTCACATACTTGCATACATAAAAGTTTTCCTTTGGTTTAAATCAAGACAGATTCTGTGTGTTCGAGACCAATCTGGAGGACCTATTTCACTACAGCACATGCTCACAAAGGCTGCTTCCTGTCGTGACTGGGTCTGTCCATAGGCCAGATGGCTCCAAGGTTTATCCAGATTACTACCAGTGAAAAACAAACTCTCCCTCTCCCAGCTCCCTGTCCAACTCCACCGGCACAGCCCTCTCTGCAAGCAGACTCGGACCGGTGCTGAGCAGCACAGGCTTCATCACGGCAACGGCAAATCCGGCAAGTGGTGAGCAGAATTAATGAATGAATTTAGATGGCTTCAGTGATCAAGTCAAAAATTATTACACTGTCAATCATCCCCAGTTCAACTCACTTACTGAATTAATGAGAAACCGACAACAGCTATATAAAATCAACTAATAAAGGAGAATGACAATTTAATTAATTGAAATGTGAACAATATCTTCCCACTGTGGACGCAATATTATTGTTATGGAATATCAGATATTAGTGTGAGGACAATGTCACTGTTTAATTTAAACCAAAATTGCAGCAAAGGTGCAAATCGGGGTGCAAACCGTGTTTATTTGTTTAATTAACCTTAATTAGTTATTATCCAAAATCAAAGATTTCTAAACAATTTTTTGTTACCGGAAATGAGACCTTAACACAAAAGTCATACTAATACTTACATCTCTCAATATGTTGACTTTTTTCCCTAATTTAAAATCCACTACTAATTCTGCTGCTCTGTGTTGCAATATGACTGCACTCTAGGTTTTTCTCAGGGTGGCTAGAAGGTGAGACCAAGACCCCTAAAGACACATGAAATGCCAACCCAGCCCAGGACGCATCGCCCCGCAGACTCCATTCACAAGGTTCGCACCAAGGTCACGTGAGTTTTTTTGGGAAAATGCTGATATAGTTCGTGACAATATACAGCAAAAAGATAATGTGTGAGATTGACACTAGAATAGCCCCACTGCTTGGATTCACTTTTATAAAAAAAGGCTTTTGTTGCACTCTGGTCAGGCTGTTTTATCCACACCCATCAAAATACTGCGCTCTCCCCGTCCGCTGTGGTTCTGAGGCACAGCTGTGCGAATCTCACTTCCTCAGAGTCCCACATTACACCAAAAGGTGGAGAGAAAGAGTGCAAGAAAATTTCTCCCAATTTTTTTTTTTTTGTAAGAGCACGGACCTATACCCTCCCACACCATTAGGGGTGTGCTATACCATCAATTTATAGCTGAAGTCATACAAACACATCCATCTCTATGCTTGTATTCTTTTCTTTTCCTTTTCTACTACCGTGAAGGCTAGCAATGCTAGCTAAAAATACGAGCTACAAAAATCACAAGGCACCTGGAGACTTCTGCACTACGGCTCCCCCTATATACTCAGACCCCCCCACCCCCGTTTACACAGACAAAACTGAGCAGCCGTGATGCTGTAGACTTTTACATAAATGGATGTAGTCACATATAATTAATTCCCACAATAATCAAGCACCCAGGAGGCTATGTAATCAATCAATCTGAGGGCGGCTGAAATCAAACCATTCAGTGCCACTTTACTCCTTTTAAGTGAAAAAAATGCAAGAACTGAATGATCTGCTGTAACTTTTTAATAACGGATGCCATGCGTATGAAATGAGACAAAGACAGAGAGAGGCGAGAAAAGCAATTCTTGGTTTCATCAGTATCTACAATTGCACATAACGTTCAAATGGTCCATTTCAATTCTGGAGAAATAAGGCCTCCAAAGTGGGATTTCGACTGCGGACTTGCATGCTCTTGCCCTTCTAGATCCTGTTAGGACAAAGGAGGCTGCACTGTGGCTAAAATTCAGGCAGGAAGAGGAAGTAGGTGCCACTCCTAAGAGGGGCAGTGGGTGCTGAACAGAAGCGTATCACATGGGTTATTGCGTTTCATGTCTCACTGGAGTATGACTGTACTGGTCCAGTAAGATTTCTAGAAGCAAAGAAACTTACACACGGCTGGCAGTTTAGAATAAAGGGCTTGCAGCACTAGAATGGTTGTGGGTTTGACTCTTATGTGGTACACTGCTTTGAATCTGGGCCAGGTAGAGGGCCTGAATTGTTTCCGTATAACAGTCAACTGTTCACATGTATCAAAAGTTGCAACTTTGGAAGTAATGATATTATTAAAAAGACACATTAGGTATCCAACTAGTTAATGTACTGCTATCCATTCATCTTCCAACCAATTACCCTGGGCAGGATTGCAGGGGGTCTGGAGCCTATCTCAGGCAACACAGCCGACCAGGCTGGGGAACACCCTTGACAGAATGCTAGTCCAGGAGGGTCCACACAGAAAGACACTGGTGTCACATTTCTTGAGGCTGCCAATCCTCTACCCAGCCTCCTTGACAAATTATTAATATACTTGTTCTGCTGCATTGTTTTCATGTAGGTGCATCATGTAGGTGAAATTGTTGGCTTTGCTTGCTTGAACGGTAACTTTCTAATCTTTTACACTTAATAAAATATTGCTGTCATTGTGCTGATTTTTCTCCCCAGTCTGTATTGCATTCATATTATTTATGATTATTAAAAAATTATTATTCATGCAAATTATTCCAGTTCATAAGTCAGCACATTAGTGGTCATAAGTCATATGGTGTGACTTTAAGTGAAAAATAATTCCTCTTTTCCAAAACCTGAGCTTTGCTGAATTGTTGAAAATAAAGGGTTTTACTTTATAAAAACCTGATTTTTTTTGCAAAAAAACACAAGTATTTCTTAAAAATCTTACTATAAAACAGAATTTTCTTAACATATTTAGTAAGACCAGCAATTAATGGATCGACACCCATGAATGAATCTTTTCATCATGCTTTGGCTTTAAATCCATCCACCTATCCATCCTCAAACCACTTACTGTCATCTCCTCTGTGGGGGGGGGGGGGGGATGGCTGGAACCTATTCGCTGCACAAGGCCGGGACACCATGGATGGGATACTTTAAATCGAATGCACTTTAATTTTACCATTTTTATTTTCCTACCTGCCCTCCCTCATTGCTACTGGAGCCCTTTGTTTTTCCAAGCATATATAACACTATTTCTTTCTGATTATGTGCTGTGTACAATGTTATGCATTTATTACAGCGCACGAAAGGCGGATTTCCAGGTAGCCTTTCCTATGAGTTCACATTGCTTATTGATCGTGGATATATAATGGCCCAGAGGAGGATAACCTAGGAGCCAGTATCTGGCTCTTAATGATGCTATGGCCAGGATTTAAAGCCCCTCCCTGGCTGCACAGCCCAGACCAGGCCCAGCAGGTGAGCCCCTCTGATGTTCATTTATTTTTCTCTAACTAAATGACATGAATGCACCTGAAGATGATAATTTCTGGCTACTTGCTTGCAAACAGTTTCACATTTTTTACTTGCACTTCTTGTGAGCTTGCCTCAACAAAGGCAGCCTTCACATTTTAACAAGCATGTTTGTAGCCCACCCCAGATTATCTTAAGAACATCAGACAAGCATAGAATCTGTATGCTGAATGAAACCTGGGCATTAATGAACATTGTATGATCACCCAAATCCAATGTGTGTTATAATGAACAAAAGTAAAAAGTGTTTGTTCTAGTTACAAAGACTGCAGGGGTGTTATTCTTGACCATTGCTTAACTAAACAGTTCTTAGTGTGAGGCTACATTAGTAAAGTCTCTGCAGAGGGAATCTGGAGAGGGCTGGAGGTGCTACCTTGTTCCCTCGACCTGACCTTGTCATGTCAGTTCCTCTTCCAGAAGGCAGAGATCCTCATTTCTTGAGAGACGGCTCACCAAATCAATGTTCTTTGTTTTCGCATGTGCCAATCACACAAAATCACACCAATGGTCCCACTAGAAGCCCCTCGTCCTTCGCTCCTTCGACCTAGAACACTAATCAATGTGTTCTTTTCCATCTTCTTCCTGTTCTTTTGATTATTTCTTTGCAGAGTGCATAACAATAGGTTGGGGATATAGAACCACCTGAGTAGCATAGAATTTGAATGTTACTCCAACAGGGAACTCAGCCTACATTCAGGTATCTGAATGCAGTACAATCTGGACTCACACTACCTGCTCAAATTTGTATGTGAGAAATCTTCTCTTGTTTTGTGAACTTACTAATACAGCTATATGCAGACTTGCACTGTATTCTGAAGAAAAGTAGCACCAAACAAATATCTAAGTAAATGTAAAAGGATATTTTTTCAAGATAATTATACAATAAACTCAGGAGGTATCTCAAAGGACAGACATATACTGATTATACACACTCACTGGCCACTTTATTAGGTACACTGGTAATGGCTTGGACATCCTTTTGCCTTCAGAACTGACTTAAAGGTGCCATAGAATGAAAATCTGATTTTACCTCAGGAGAATTTGGTACATGGAAGTGCCAATACCATACCATTCCATAATATGTAAAAGAAGGTGGTAAAACAGGCTGATTCAAAAATCCTAGACTGTTACACAACTGTCTTAATTACACCCCCAAATTTAACATACACCATCCCACTTTCAAACCCAATAGACCTGCATAACCTATAACATACATTTACATCTCTTGAGGGGCTTGCATGCACATTTTCCACAAGTGCACCTGGCGAGGAAAAAAAAACATTGATGTAAAGTTATTTATTACCGGTAGGCTAAGAAAGTAAGTCCTATTCAGGGGTATGTTTACACAGCTGGAATGGTCCAGTTGCATGATTCCAACTATGCATTTGAGAAAGGTACCCCAGGTTAGCAAAGAAGTACTAAACAACATTACAAAGTGTGGGATACTAACATCGACCAGAGGATTCTGCACTGCCTTTTCGGTTAGCTAAAGAAATATGTAATTGAAAAATATGTAATTGAAGTAAAAAAAAATACATTAAATAAAAGCAGCCCAAATTTATTACAAACAAGACATTTATGAGCTGCTCAGCTTGCCATTAAGAGTTCTTGATAAAAATTGCATGACGAAGCTGACGTTGTAAAATCATTTGATGCCTGAGATGCAAAATAATTAGAGTTCTTGTTACAATGCTAAAAAATGAATGAATGAAGTTATGACTATGCCAAACCTGTGCCTATGCTGAAATGGGTGTATTACATAAAAAATACAGCATAGATGTATAGATTCAGCAAGGTGCTTGAAACACTCCTAAGAGACTTTGGTCCATGTTGACATGATGGCATCACACAGCTGCTGCAGATCTGTCAGCTGCACCTTCATGATGCGACTCTCCCATCCACCACATCCCACAGGTGCTCTATTGGA
>JABFDZ020000044.1:3038299-3057258 GCA_019775955.2 Pollimyrus isidori | reverse complement strand
AGACACTGAACCCCAAATTGCTCCCGGTGTGCAGGTTGGCACCTTGCATGGCAGCCTCCGCCACCGGTGTGTGTGTGGATGGGTGAATGCGAGGCATAAATTGTAAAGCGTTTTGTAGAAAAGCGCTATATAAATGCAGTCCATTTACCATTTACATCTAAGGGTGCTTGCACTGCACCAGGTGCTGTACTTTTGGTACTGCAACAAATCAGAAACAGGGGAAGCGGGTGGTAGGGTGAACATGGAGACTGTTAAATGGGGCACTTTTCGGTAAAGTGACTGCATTTTCCCACCTGGACGTCTACACAGCATCGCGCCAAAAGACACGCATTCCGTGCCGGGTCACGACCACAGCATCTGCGCAGGACAGGCAGCTGTGGTGCTCCGCCCTGCCCCCTATAAAGTCCGTGCAGACACTCATCATTCATACAAGGCGTTAATAGGCCCGCACTAACGTATATAGGTCAGTAGGTAGTGTTTAAAGACGTGGACTCTAACCCTGCCTTGGTCCCATGGGGCCCTGCCATGCTGCACTTCAGCTAGATGACCTGATTTGCTCCCACAAAGAATTCAGCAGTATAAAGGGGAAAAGCTGTAGGCCATCTTGTGCTGATTCGCAGAGCTTAGTGACTTAATGACAACTCGATTTGGTCACGTTCAAGACTTATGTCACACACAGAAAAAGCATCAGGTGTTCCCATGTATGAATGAATATATATATATATATATATATGTGTGTGTGTGTGTGTGTGTGTGTGTGTGTGTGTGTGTGTGTGTGTGTGTGTGTGTACATATATACACACACACATAGATATGTTGTAATTTTGAGGCTGCAAATGAAAATATAAGACATCTAGACAGGGTCAGCTTGTCTAATGTGCATAACGTAGCTAATTATATAAGTTAGTGCTGTACATGGTGATTCCAGCATCTATGAAACAGTCACTGTGGTTTTTCACACACTACACTGGCATTTTCACACATTACAGTATCTATAGTTTACTGGTGTGATGAACAGAGGAAAAAAACATCCAGGCAGGGGAAGTTCTTTGGATGACAACATCTAGTTAAAGAGAGACCTCAGAGGAGAGCAACCAGATTCCTTAAAGCTAATATGAAGGCTACAAGTGCAGGAAGAGCGGCTCAGTACAACAGCAGTGCCAGGCAAAGCCATCTCTGAACCCACAACTCGTCTACTCTTTACAGTACTAGATACTTGCGTCTAATAAAGTGGGTCCTACCTGGTACTAGTTAGGTGTACTTAATAATATGGGTCCTACCCAGTACTAGCTAGGTATGTCTAATAAAGAGGGTCCTACCCGGTACTACATAGGTGTGTCTAATAAAGTGGGTCCTACCCGGTACTAGCAAGGTGCATCTGATAAAGTGGGTCCTACCCGGTACTAGCAAGGTGCATCTGATAAAGTGGGTCCTACCTGGTACTAATTAGGTGTGTCTAAAAGTGGGTCCTACCCGGTACTAGCTAGGTGTACTTAATAACATGGGTTCTGGCCAGTACTAGGTGGGTGTGCCTAATAAAGTGAGTCCGATACAGTACTAGCTAGGAATATCTAATAAAGTGGGTCCTACCCAGTACTAACTAGGCTTACCTACCAAAGTGGTACTAGCTAGGTGTATTGAAGCACATACATGCCCACTCTGATGTGCATTGTCCAAGCCTGCATATCTAGTGCAGGGTGAGGATGAGTCTGCAGTCTGTGCCACCATGAAAATCGCAGCAGGGAGAGAACACCCACTATGGGATCTTATTGAATGTTATCTGCCTTTAAGCATTATTTTTTTAATTGTCACACCCATATATATATAAAATGAACACCCTTTAAGTACATCTGTCTGCTGGACCTGAGACAGTTCCACACTGCACACCTCCTCGGTGACCGGTGTTAGTGACGGCGCTGCTGTCCACGGCCCCCGCGACGGGCACGGGTGGGACGCTCTCCAGCGCCTGTACCGTCCACACTGCCGCAGAGCCAGGCGTGGGAGTTCGCCCTGACTCTAATTGATTCCCTGAAGATTCGGTCTCTTCTGCCTGCTGTAGCAGGAACGAAATAGAGAATAATACAATAAAATGAATCACGATTGCATGGAAAACAAAAGGAGACAGTGATTAAAATGGGCTAGTGCTTGTGTGAGTTTGATAGAGACTGAATACCCTCATTGTCTGACCACCGTAAGTATTTCTGTAGGCCTTTATGGTTTAGTGGCCTTTGCTGAACATGTGCGCTGGACGCACATAATACTAAACAGTGAATTTAAAACGTGCGCTATAGACTCGACATTGCTAGATGCAGAGCAGTGCTCTCTCTGCCTTTTAAAGGATTATTTTACTATATCAAAGGACTGTTTACGGGATTTAAATTTTACACCAAGATATTCTTAAGAGCAAAGACCCAAGCTAAAGATTTAGTTAAACGCTGTGCTGCTTGTAAATGGTATCATATAGAAATTCAGAATGTTTTGCTTTAGTTTATGATATTGAAATGTAGCTGTCCTCACTAATGTTGCTACTCTCTTTCCTTCATAAATTGTTTTATTCATTCACGGGTGTATATTCACGCTCTAAGATTCAAAGGGATCACTTTGGATCATCCTAACTACACTTCCAATGAAATTATTGCAAAATATGAGACCAAAGCATGGTATAAATTGATTCTCGTTTTAGTCAGGGAACAATATTATAATGAAATAATGCTGCCAAATTAAACCATGAATTAATAATGATATGCAAATAAGAAATACAACACAATGAGGCGTCTCCCACACACAAAAGGGTGAAGGGAACCAGCGTCACGTTTCAGCAAACATTCATCACAGCTTCCCGGCGTAGTTTAGACTTCGCGAACTCCGAGCGAGAGCTGCCAAACGGCTGTGTTGTGGCCTTTTTAAAAAATTTAGGATACGTTTTTAATTCTGTTCCTCCTGCTGACTGTAATAAACCTGCATGCCGAATGTTTAAAGATTAATGTGTCGGCTCTCCCCTCCCTCTCCCTTTCTCCCCCCCCCCCATTCTACCCAAGCAGTACCCTCACGTATGCATATGCAAATGCTAAGCCTGAGCTCGGAGGAAGTAATTGTATGCATTTTTAACTGGCCAATCGGCTGCCAGATAGGCATAGATTGTCTCTGCTGCTTTTTTTCCTTTTTTATTTTTAGCTCTGTGCTTCCCCCTCCAGATGCAGAGAAATTGTTCCATGGTTCCAGTCTGCTGTAGAGTGATTAGAAATGGACCCTCTTTTCCTCCCCTCTCTCTCTCTCTGCCACTCCCTCCCTCCCTTTCTTTTGCTCCTTCCCTCCATCCATCCCTCTATCTCCACCTGAGATGTGCTTCACTCCCTTCAAAAATCTGTGGGGCCACAGCATCACTCAAGGGCTGTTTCAGTTGTTTTTTTCTGGGTGCAGGCAAGGAAGGGCAGAAGAAGAGGAGGGGAGGAAGGAGGGGAACACAACTAGGGCATCAAGATGCCCGTCATACCAGCTATTGAGGTGCCCACATGCTATGTGCCCGGTCATACATGCTCCAAGACAAACGTGACCGATGTATTGCCCATACCCGTTATGCGATAGTCTCTGGAGGCATGGAAATTCCAGTGACCAGCAGGGGTTCCTTCGATTTTGGGAATGGTACCTCTGATAATCTGCTGTTACATTCCTAAATTCAAATTTTTAGTTTAACAGCACACAGACCCTAAATTGAGCCGCTTTGAAAAATGGAACATAAGTGTAATAACAAGCTATACCAGTGGAATACTCCTTCGCAGTTATTTAACTTGATAAAGTCGCTTGTAAAGTTCATCGAAGACACAGCTATCATGTACATATTCCAGGAGACACACTGCCACGTCATTAAAGGTCTAGCTGCATAAATGGTTATATTATGGTTATATAATGGTTAGCTATGCACTGTATTGACCTAAATACACGCAAATACATGACATATATGGTGCTATAGGCAGGTGTGCCAGGTAAATAATTAGTAATGAAAGGTACACAAAGGGTTTGGAGAACTTGGCATGTCAACTAAGAAAGGAAGAAGGGCTGTTTATACTAAGGTAACCTGTAAGCAGCAGAGGTACCTGCCACGCCATCCCCTCATGTGCCCTTTGGGGCAGTCCGCATTGTTCCGTCCCTTGAGGACCCCTACTTTTGATGGGGTGAATGAATGGTTTTGTCTGTGAAGCTGTCAGTCGGGAGAACACTTAGCAACCAACCAATGCCATCGAGCCATTAAAAACACATAACGTGTGACAATGGAAAAAATGCTGTCACAGATAAAATAATCAAATAAATATTGTCCTATGAAATTATTATTATCAGCAGCAGGATGCGATGTGCATCATGGCTAGACAGAACCCTCATCCCTTGGGTCTTGGGTTTTGTCATTTTCTTACCTGAATGTTTTTATTATAAAATACAGAAGAGACAGCAGTGTCTGTGTACTGTGTGTGGACAAGTGGACACTTTCTCTTTTTTCTACATATTCTTCTCTATAATTTTGTGCGTAGGAGAAGGTGATAAACAGTCATTTTAGAGGGATGAGAAGAGAACAGGGAGAGGAGGGGGAAGAGCGAAGCACAAGCAGGCAAAAAAAAATTAGCTAGTAAGTTCCTATCGAGAAAAAAAATACTCCCTGAAGGTCAGCATCTCCTTGCGCCTGGAACTTGATGTGTGCCTGAGCTGTAAAACACAAAAAAACATGGAATATCTGAAAAATTGAGTTTATAAAGACAGTTTCTGCATGTGACACACAAGGAAGTCAAAATATGATGTTCCCTACCAATGTTTTGAAGGACAAAGCAGCGATTTCATCTATTACGACTTTGGATTGCTGAATTGCGTATGTTACACGGGGTCTGATAAGGGATGCATTTTTGAAAGACAAATAAATGAGACCAATTGTGAAAAAGATGTTCCAGACATTTTTGTGTCACAACTATAAGAAGTAGCCACAACATTCTGGAAACCCTTTTATGGATATTTTCCTCTAACTTTGGAAAGTGCAAGTCAAGCCTATTTCTACATCATGTCAATGGCCTCCACTCTCCATTATGGCCCTGCAGGATCTCCTGGACGAGGAGCTGACTGTCGCAGGGCCTCCTTAAATTCACTCTAAGATGAAAAAACATACCAGTTAAGTGTGGGCGGAGTCATTTACTTTGAGTATAATTTTTTTAAAGAATGAATGAAAATGGCAATATATATCTGTTTTCTTCCAACAAACAGCTGTGAGATTGCAGAGACCCACCATGACAGAAAGGCAGAAAAGCACGCTCTCCTGTGGGCACTGAGAAAAGGTATCTGCTGCTGGTAATTCCCTCCCGTTGGGGCATGTAAGCCTGGTTGGGGCAATAAAGGGCAAAACCTACAGAGGCACCTACAAAAATTGCGTAATTATGATCATTAACTTGGCATAAACATTATATGTCCAAAAGAATGTGGACACCAGCCCATCCAGCATCTCACTCCAATACCAAAATATTAATATGAAGTTGGTCGGCTTAGTGTTGCTGTAACAGCCTCTACTGTTCTGCTAAGGCTTCACATTAGACGTCAGCACACATTGCCGGTGGGGTTTGCAGCCATTCAGGTGGGGTATTGAGGCTGGGTCATCAGGTCCCTTTCTGTGAACTTGAGTGGCTGTCACTTTGCAGCTGAACTTCCTCCCAGATGTTTTTGATCTTCACAGTCACTTCACTTACGTTAATCAGGGAGGAGAAATGTGGCAAACAGACTTGCTGGAGAGAGTGATGGTGCTGAGAGCCTGTAACCTGCACATCCATCAGTTCTGCTGCCCCTGCTTGTTGCTGGGTTGTTGGGGGCTTAATTATACACCCAAGTCAGAAATCTGTGTGGCATAATGGGCCAGTTCCTCTGATTAATAGGGGTGTTCACGTACTTTTGGCTGTGCAGGGGATATAGCATACCGGCAGGATGAAGTCTTCCATTGCGGTGGCCCCCCATATCGCAGTCCTGCCTTTCCTTAATTAAGACCCATTAGTGCTGGTCATAGTGCTTTGTGAGCCCGTGGCTGGCTTCACCGCCCCCCTCCCCGCCCATTGTGATCCCCAACTCCCAGCCTGAGAAGCATATTGCACTACCCAAAACAAAGTGCAATTGGTGGCCTATCTCAGAAAATGGTGCCCTAGGCAGCTACCTATGCCACGTAATGTTAGACGGGTACTGCTTTCAGCTGTGGGCCAAGACGGCATTGCAGTGGGGCCAGGGTGGGCATGATGGCCGATTCCCCCGACCGCCTCCCATGCCAACCCCTCCCTCAGAACCCAAACTTACCCCCCACACCGGCCCACATCGCAAGGTGATGGGCCAGGATGAAGAGCAGAGGGAGGGGAGCCATTACTGGGACTCCCGTGCAAACAGCCGCGACGTCTCACAGATGAGGGACACTGCGTGTGGCAGCTGAGGCACAGGCGGAGGGTTCCAGAAGCCAGCATTCTGGGCAGACAGCCGCTTCCATTCACAGATTCAGAGTGGCGTCACGGTGCTGCGGGAGGATGCAGGCATGGCTTGGGGAGGGGGGCTTTACCTTTCTGCCTGACAATATATATATTGTGTGTGTGTGTGGATTAGGCTTCTATTACATGGTGGGGACCAAATGGTCCTCATAATGTAATAAAACCTCTTTTTTGAATTTAACCAATTTCAGGTCCCCACAAAGATTTGTTAATGCAAGTTAGAATGACAGAAGTCTCGTATTTTGTTTGGTTATTTATGGTTAAGGTTGTCATGTTGGGATTAAAAAGTGGATGGAAAGTCCCCACATAGATATAATTACAAACCTGTTTGTGTGTGTGTGTGGATGGATTATGTTATATAATTTATTATCTTCTTAAAATGGTTTTGTATTTATCTTTAAATAATTTATATTTTTTCTATTTTATGTATTAAAAACTAGGCTCTCTGAAAGATCCAGAACTGCAGGCTCACTCGCATACAGATTTGACGCCATATTTACATTTTTATTTTTAATTAGTGGGAACAACTAACCAGAAACAGGAACCAAACTTTGTCACACATCAAAAAGGAATTTTAAAAATTGTGTGCAATGTACATACAGTATATCTATAATACATATATAAAATGATCTTGATATATAAAATGTACATGATAGATTATAAGCAGCGGGTGTCCTGTATACACGCAATGCCCTCTTCCAGGCCCTATAACGCAGATCTCCAGTGACACACCAGGTGTCATCACAACCACAAATCACTTCAAAGCCCAGCTTTTACTCCCTCCCTTCCTCTCTCTCTCTCTCTCACTCTCTCTCCCTTGCCGCTCACTCAACTCAGACACACACACACACACACTCATACACACACACTATTCCTCCATCCCCTTGTGTGTCGCTTCACATTTAAAAGACAGTGTGTGTGTATGCATATATATGTCCTGCATATATATATATATTTATATATATGAGCTCTTCAGAAAGCAGGGAGGGAGGGGGGCGGACTGATGCCAGCCTGATCCAGCCCCCTTAAAGCTGAAGCGGCAGAGGAACAAGGTCAGGCAAGTCGTGGGATCTGCCGTCTCCCTGCTGCTGGGGGCCTTTTATGCAAATGAATTCCATGACATGCCTGGATTTGTTTATCAGCCCCTGGCCCCTCCCCCCATATTATCACCCCCCTCCCTTTTATTTTCTCTCAGCTCCCACCTACTCACAGCTTCTCTTGTATGGTGAAGATAATTCTTTGGGTTCTTCATCAGCAGGCTAATGCTGTCCTGCCCCCACCCCCCAACCCCCACATTGGCACAGGTACCAATAATACCAGCCCTGGTATCTCCGAGCATTTATATCCACATGAAAGCATCATGATTTCTCTCAAAGGGCAAGACATAAGGAGAAACCAGGATACCAGGGACACTTTGCTTTGAAAACTCTGTGAGCTTTTGTGACACGTGTGAATCATGTCATTACTAATCACTAAATTACCTGAAGGCATTACCGAGCATGTGGAAGACATGCTTTCCTTAGCATCCAAGCCAGATTAGAGCCACACGTTGAGGGACAAATGGGGCGGTTACGGCTGTGTTGTAACGTTTGGGCAGATGCACTGGCTGCAGCTGTGCATGGCATGGAGGACCACACGCCAGGCACGCGTCACATAGGGGGCCAGGCCGGGCGCGGGTCGCATAGAGGGCCAGGCCGGGCGCGTCACATAGAGGGCCAGGCCGGGCGCGTCACATAGAGGGCCAGGCCGGGCGCATGTCGCATAGAGGGCTGCGCCTAGCAGCCAGCCTGCCAACATGCTGATGCATGATCTATGGTAGTCAGGCTTCACTGTGTGTATGTGTTTTGGGGGGGGGGGGGGATCAACAGGTTTATCTGGCTGCTTTGTCTCTCGCCCTCCTGTTGACGCTACAGAAGAATCACACCCCCACCTCACCAAGCTCCTCTCACCACTAGTGGACTAGTGCTGTGATGGACCAACAGACTGGTTTCTGCAGCAACGAGTGCAAATGCTTATCCCACTAGTCACCCCTCAAGACGGGGGATACAGACGAAATGTGAAACATCTGAAAATTCAAATCCCCCCTCCCCAAGACTGGGAGGTTCTCTGCACACTGGTCAGTCGTTACGATCACAATGGTGAGAGGTTTTTCCACAAGAGGAAGAGGGATTATTATATGTATGGGGTGGAGGTCATGGGATAAGGCGTGTTATAGAACAAAAGTTATCTAGCCTGAGAATATATAATGTGTCTTTCTGAACCATCCCATAATACACCCATGTCCTCTGCATCAAAACCATGTTTTTGCTACAAATAGCAATAGCTCTATCTATCTATCTATCTAATCTAATCTAATCTATCTCTTTCTCTCAATCCTAAACCATTCACAGGGCAGATCATGGACCACTCCATTCTCATGCTGTCTGCAGCCCCATACTCTCCAGCGGCCTCTGGGAGTTGCAGTCGTCATGGAAATGTCGGCAATCGCAACATCCGCCTGTAACATGGGAGGGGACAACTTCAGCAGGCGGGGAGGGTGGTCAAACTTTAAAGACCACCTTTAAGAATGCATGTGGGCCGATGCAGCATGGCCGTAAGTTTAGAACTGAGTGTGAACTGCATTTTTAAAAACACACCCAGCACAACTGAAGGGAATGCAAAAAAATTATAAATACCAAAATAGCAACAGTTGGATGCGGATGCTTTTCTGTTGAGGCAAAGCCCAACCGGGCATGACGTAGGCATTTGGAAATGCTGGACAGTGCTGAGCCCGGCGGCCTGGTTTATGGCTGCGGTTAGTTTCCATGCCGGTCACCAAACACATGAAGTTAGTGTTCTCTCTTTTTACCCTTCACATTTGCACGTTGACATGCATGAAGACAACAATGCAGTGAATCAAATGCAACATTGCATATGTTGTATAAGTATCGTGTACTTTACAAAGCCCATCCATCCATTTTTCAGACTGCTCATCCTACTGGGTCGCCAGAGTCCATCCCAGAAGCAATGGGCATGAGGCAGGGAACAACCCTGGATAGGGGGTCAGCCCATCGCAGGGCACACTCACACATGCACACCTATGGACAACTCCAATCAGCCTCAGCATGTTTTTGGACTGTGGGGGGAAACTGGAATACCCGGAGGAAACCCCACAACGACCCCACACACATGAAACCCAGGCAGAGACCACAACCCAGGTCCCAGAGGTGTGAGGCAACAGTGCTAACCACTGCACCACCATGCCACCCCCTACTTTACAAAGCCCCTGTTTTTAAATCATAATCCTTCCACGGTCTGTAAGAGCCACTTCGAACACCTGCAGCATTAGACGTTTCACTAAGCCAAGACCCTGTGGTTGTTTCCCTCGCTGTGTCTGCATCTTTGACTAGACGTTAATATTTCAAAGAGTTTACTGGTTTATTTCATGGAAGTGAGCGTATGTCTTCCTAGCGACTAATTTCTCTTTTTAACCGGCATTTATTCAAGGAAGGCTCTGGCACTGTACACATGTCCTGATTTTGCTGAGCTGGGTCAACAAAGGAGAGGCTTGCGGTTCTCTTCTTTAACCAATCACGGCCTTCATCATATGACATCATCACATTGGTCTATTTTTTCTGATTTCAAAACTCAAGGTTTCAAGCCATAAGGGCTCAGGTGAGGTCTAGCTTGTCTAAGCCTCTGTGCTAGTGATCCTAAGGTTACAGGTTCAAGCCTTATTATTATTATTATCATGAAATAATAATTACATTGTTCATGCAACTGTTGCAAGGAAGCATATATTCTTCTCTGGCCATTTGACCCCCCCTTCATGGCTTACACTTTCAGATGGTCTCCAGAGGATTGTGGCCTGTGCCACTAAACAAACACGGCCAGGCGCTCCCCTGTGGCCCCCCGGAGGGGATCCTTCACCTCCAGGTGAAGGTGGCAGGCCCCCTGAACAAACATGGTGTGACCAGCTGGCCCCGTGGAGCAAGGGTGTACCCTGGGCCTCTGCTTTCAGCCCTATCCTGGGTGGGAATCGGAGCCTGATATGGGCAGGGGGTGTGAGGCCAGTTCGACGCGGGGACTTCACTACAACTATAAAGCCCCCGCACAGTCAGGAAGAGAAGAGTTCCCCACGCGAGTCATGCAGCCATTTGCTGTAGGAATGTTTTTACAGGAGGAACACAGTCAAACAGATGTGGCTACACATGTATCAGGCAGAGTGGGGGGGGGGGGGGGTTCCCAGGACAAGAGACAAATGGCATTAGCATTTACATTAAGTTATTTAACAGATGATGTTTTAATGACAAAGCAGACATTATATCACATACAAATGTCAAGGAGCAAAAAGCTAGACTGAGTTATGGGAACAACATAGTTAAGGAAACAAGCATTATACGAAACCCCATAGAAACTAATATTAGAAACGCTATTCCTATAAATAACACCAAGTTAATCTAGTAGAAACTAAATCAACTTAAAATACAAAAGAAATACAACAGAGCATCTCACAGTGCCAAGTGACACTGTTGTTATGGAAGATAACACGTCGATAGAGAGTCAGTTGAGATGTTCCCATATTAAATGGGGCTTAAGACATTTCTGTGACTCCTGTTGTGATTCTGCAGACTAGAGCCAGCCATCCATCCATCCATCCATCCATCCATCGTTTCTCCCGACTTTGGAATTTTTGGTTCTTCTTCTCTGTTGTCATCTGGCCTTTTTTTTATTTCTCTGTCTCCCCTTTTACTTATTTTTTTTTAGGAATTTATCTCAATACACCCATGTAAAGCGCCTTTGGATGACTATTGTGAAAGGCGCTATAAAAATGAATTAGATAGATAGATAGTGGAAGAGGCTGGATGGATCTATCTAATTAAGCTGATAGACCTGCCAGTACAGAGTTAAACTGAGATGGCCAAATGTTGTTGGTCTCTAATGGGTTTTCCTAGATAGTCAGACTGGGCTCATTAATTACCAAGGGCTCAGACCCAGGGGCACAGGAATGCTACAGACACCCCGGCCAGTTCAGGGGACCCAACACTTCAGAGGGGCCCCAAATTATAAGTCTGGGGGCTGGCTCAGCAAAATCTACAGTGGGGGGACCCTCACTCGGGAAAATTTGCTGAGGGACCTAATGTGACATTTTGTCAGGGGCCCCTTAATGGGACCATCCTGTGCTAGAAGGTCAACATCTGAGACTAGACAGGTTCTGTTGTGCAGTTCTGACTCATACTGCACAAATTTCATACACAGAGGTTAGGGGGCCTCCAGGCCGACTGAAGGCCACATCATGGAATCAATGGAAGTCATGCAAATCCCCTCTGGTGCCACGGTATCCCCAAGGAAGAGGCTTTCAGCACATCACATCTCCTCAGCCACACCTCCTTACTCACCGCCAACACGTCAGGCTGAGGTATGCAACTGAAAACAACAACAACAATAATAATAATATAAATATTATATAAATATTATTAGGGCTTCAAGCTAAGTGCTACACAGTCTATCAACAAGGCCTGACTCTACAGAGCCAAGCAAGTGCATGACATTTTTCCGTGGTTTTGATATTCACAAATCATATGCAGCTATGCTCTTCATCCATATGAATATTTGTGTTCAAGCATCCATAAATGTGTCTAAAGCAATATTTTAATTTGGTCAGCTGAACTGGTTGTAATTGTACCATCTGTCTACCATGAAACCAATGCTAGTTTGTCGACGGATACTAGACAGCTTCACTTACGCCAATGTGCAGTCAGTCATACATCATGTCAGATACTTGTTCCTTCATGCCAGGGTTACCTATATTCTCATTTGATACGTGCTAATCCACTTAGCGTGGCTGATCTTCCCAGCAGTGAAGCATCACACACAAAGAACACAAATCGTGCATGAAACACACATGGTGTAAACAAAATAAGTCCATCCCTAAAAAGAAGCACACAACAGACCGATTAAAAGTTATCCATCGCTAAAAACTCGACAGTTTAAACAAGTGAAACAGCCACGAAAGTCTGATTGGGTATATATTAAAGCATTTTGTTGCGGGTACAGACGCCTTTGGAAAGCCCACTTCAACCCGCTACCACGTGTATGGATTTGGGATCCGGTATTAGTACCGTGTAATGAGGCAGAGCAACACAAACACTTCACTTTACTGTCATCATTGCAGCTGCGGTGGAAGAAAGAAAGGCAGAAATTTGCGCAGAAACTGACTTTTCAGCATTCAAACAAATGAGTATGCACTTAAGTAGGCTACTTCTTGTATTTACATGCTTCTGTTCACGCACAAAATGCCGAGTTCTTCACGTATAAATCGAATGTAAACTACTGTTTAAACCAGACAGAATGAACTTATTGAAATAGCAAACCTTCTTCATATGTAAATGAAAACCAATCGTTAACAAATTGAAAACACGACCAAATAAATACTAAAATTAATTTGTCTGTTACCACTTACCCATTTGTATAATTAAAAAGGAGGGTAAAATGTTTTCCTGAAACATCGGACGAACTGTCTATGCATGATTAATTGCCAAGATGCATCATTAAATGGCAATAAGTGCCTGTAATTAATGTCCAGTTTTGCAAACCTTCTTTATCACCGTAATGAAATATATGTCAGAATGTAAAATGTGTTAACGGTTAAATTCTCCTTTAAAGCAAATTTACTCATATATTAATAGATGTTGTTTTCGTACATTCTTCGCTTTAATAATACCACACATTTTCTGCACGTATTTAACGTGTACAGCCGAATTCCTTGGTCCAACTTTAAATATTCGAATGGCAGTCGGTGGTTCTGAGAGTGCCGATAATTTATTGTTAATTTGATAATGCTTCTATGTGTTCGCTTGTAATAAAGGCGCTGGGGGCGTTTGCCTAATTTCTCATTCCTCATTCATAACTTCGTCAGCAAAAGAAATCAGGCTTCCCCAAAGAAATAGGGGTGCTTGGTGCAGTAATAAGAACTGAAATAAGAAAATAAGAACTAAAATAAATGGACTCTCGTGCTAATAATATATCAATAATCGAATAATGATTCGAATATATATATGAAACATGAAAAAAGACAGACAGAGCAAACAGTAAAAAAATTAACAACAAAACAGTTAGGCATGCCTGAAATAAATGCATGCATATTCCCCATCATACTAGCTCTACCACCAGCCGCCGGAAAGTGTTAGAGAAGACACTTGCTGCGCCGTTTGGGGTAGTTTACTCGCCCCGGCGCCTGGCTGAAGATGCGGTGTGTATCACTTTCATACTGATGGCTGATCATAAACGAAGCGCCGGTGGGTGGCTGCGGAGCCGCTGCGGGCGGCAGTGGTGCGCAGCGCGTCCCCCGCAAAACGCGAGTCTGCGACGGAGGCTAGTCCCACCGCGCTGCATTCAAATGCACAGCAATTACAGCGCGGGATTAGCGCAGGTCTACGGAGATTAACAACAGATCACCCCCAGCCTAGACTTCCCCGGGGATCGACGCCTTTCCATTCATACAGACGCTCATTAAAAAGCAAATGTCTGTTTTTATTCCAACACCATATTAGCGACTAAAAGTACAGATATCTGACGGTCGATAAAACGAACATTTTCAAGCGACAAAATAGCCTATATATCACAATGTTAACATCACACGGGAAAAAATACTATAGATAAGGACCCTGAGAGAAAAAAAAAACCTCATCTCTGGAAAAAAAAACACCATAAATCACAAAGCATGAAGTTGTGGATGTGCCAGAAATATGCCAATTTTATCTAGACCCTAAGAAATGACATTTATCCACAACCCTATAGCTACCAGGCAATAATTTGAATCCATATTGAGCCCGATTTTTAGCTGCCCTGAAGTTTGCCTGATGGTAAGTGTCCTGTCCAGCCCCGCCCCACTTTCCCTTGGGCGTGGCTGCTAATCAGCAGCACCTGAAGCTTGATAGTCTTACGCCTTGTTCCTGCCCTCTTGTTAACCAGCCACAGCTGCGTTGCATTTACACCTCTGTTAGTCGTATATATTAGCGTCTCAGTCCTGTCCTCCCTGTTCAGTCATTGTTCTCAGTCCATGTGTATTGGTCTGCCTTTTCCCTGCTAATAAACACACCTGCTAAGGTTTTACCCTGGTGGGTCATTTTTATTATTATTTTTTTTTTTATTTTATTTAAAAAAAAAAAATTGTCACTTACTTGACTGTACGTCTAAGGAATGTTTGATCCTCGTTAGTTTTACGTCACTTAAAAACTCATGCTGGTCGTGATGAAGCAGTAGACAAGGTATATGCCTTTTGTGGCCAGATCATCATCACTCTACATCTCCTTCACATTTTGATACAATCCGGTTCTCTGGTGTCCTCCTCACTGATGGTATTATGCTCATGGATCTGGCAAAAACTCTGCTTTCTCAAACTCTGAATAAAGCTTTAACATCAAATGCCTTTTTATCTTAATCTTATAAAAGGTAAGTGGACAGCACTACACCCACACACCTCTAGGTCTGGAGGTTTGCATCGTGTGTGTCTACGTGCATAAGTTTGGTGTGTATGGGTGGGTTATGTATGTATTACATAGTAAGGACTAAATGTCACACAATGTGATTTCTGTTAATGTGATATTGTGGGGACCACAACATCAAAATAAGTATGGCAAATTTAAAACATGTAAAAGGGTACAAATGAGTTTTAGAATTGTTGTTTGTCTCCAGCTACATAAGGAAAAGGCTCATGTTTGCTCAGAACAAATGTGTGTTTCTCGTTCCAGCTCATGTTACTGCGTTTGCATGTTTATATTGTTGCAGGTGTAAATAATGTGCATTGTTTAGGTAGCGTGATTTGACACTTAGCATGTGGCCTCTGTGTGACTGTGATGGATCGGAGGGCTTTTTTCCATCTCGACATGGGCAGGCACAGAGCTGGACGACACTCGTGTTTTGAAGATGACCCCCAAAGTGAAGGTAACAGTGCCTGCTCCCTTTTAAATGGGAGTGCTGTCATTTAGGCCTAATGATCCCCTGGGGGACAATTACTCAGGGCAATGTGTCTTTCTGAACCCCCCCCATACTACCTCCACCCCACCTGCCAGAAAATGTGGAGACCAGGGGGGCGGGGCGTGATGCGTGGGGACATTCATTCTCGTCCCCCTGCTGAACGTCTTTATATCGGCCGTCTGCCTCCACTGCTGCCCCCAGTGGCTGATTTATGACCCCTCTTAACTATGGCTTAAACACATTTACGAGGTGTAGGGTTGCTGGAGAGGCGAGTGCACGCACAGGAGGGGGTATTTCTATACCCCCAGGGTGCCGAGCTCACAGTGAGCACAGCTGCATAGATGCCCCCCATCATTCCCTGCATAGCTGCCCCCGCGGGCTCTTGTGTGTCCCTGTCACAGGTTTCGCCAGTGGACCTGGCAGCAGAGGCACAGTTTCTGCAGAGCCGGTCGAAGCACCGCACAGTGAATGTGGCGCAAGACCACACGCAAACTGCAGGACACTTGGCATGTTTGATATACACTCATACTGGAGCCTATATTGTATGCTGAAGTCTGTCCCGCCTGCTTTTTGGAGTGGAATTTGGTCTCCCTCACGGTTCCGAAAGCCACCCAGATGCCAGCCGCCATGCAGCCCTTGCTGACTGCATGGCACAGCAGCATCACACCCATGGGAGCTTCTGAGAGACGCCTGGTCCCTCCTCACAAGCAACAAGAGCGTGGGACACTGGAGGCTGTGGTGGTGAGGGGTCGCTCGTCGCCCGCCTGCGGTGCTGCCAGGTGTGCCTGAGACGACTCTGACTTCCCCACATCTGTGGAGGCTTTTCTGGGAACCACGGCTAAGACGTCCGGGGGGGCGCTTGGCGGTCGGGTCGTTGAGTCGGTTGCAGGCAGCTGTCCGCCTCATTGCAGGCTCATCTCAAATCTCTGTGCAAAAGCAGCACAGCCAGGGCATAGGTTACAGCTCAGTTATCGCGTTACCCTGTAATCCTTTACGTAGAGCCTCCTGCCCTCAGCAACATCATATAGTTACATAGGAATAGGACGCATTGTCCATATTTATCCTTCTCTTCAACATCCATCCATCTTTCTTACTAACCACTTAACTAGGACAGGACAAAGGTAACCTGGAGTCTCTCCCAGCAAGCACTGGGCATGAGGCAGGGGACACACTGGGTGGGACACCAGTCTAGTTCAGGGTACAATCACTGTAACAGGGGGTTTTAAGATATCTAACTTTAGGTATGTTAAAACCTGAAACCCAATATTTAAACCTAAATATGGTGTAGGGAGACTCCAGAGGTTAGATACACAAACAGGAGAACATGAAACACACACACTCTTAAAAGGAATACATGTAAAAAGACATTTGCTGGTAAACAGAACTTGAGATGACATGTGATGTGTGACGACATTCAAAGCATTTTAATGCACTTCGTACATTAAAAGTATCTTTGCTACAGGTATGTTTGTAAATGAGTGGATGCAGCCGAATGCATTTCCAGACAGCTAGGGAAGCTCTTACAGTCCAATAAAGTTTCAGAACCTGCCTTTGTTTCTCCTGGATGTTAGCTTTCATCTCCCCAGCTTTTCTCAGCACAGGAATAGGGTGGATGTGGAAATAAAAGTTGGCTTTCGTCTCCTTAAGATAAGGCTGACATTTATTCAGGGAGATGGGATTGGACTGCGGGGGGGTCGTGACTTGTCTGTGGGACCCTGTGGAGTGGGCAACATTCAGCACTGGAACGTTACAATGCATGTTTGGCTTTGTCTGGGATGTACCAGGCAGCAGGATGTGGGGAAACCATCAGGAAGCTGATTGGCCAGTCGCCTTTGATACATCAGACCTCGTTTGTGCCCATTGCCTGAGCCATGTGACTACAACTGACATAGGACGGCCCTCATTGTAAACATTGATATCCCAGTACAATATTATAGTATCTGGGTGGGTACAGGGTGACCGGCCAATCCGAGGAGAAGTTCTGACTCTCCCGTGTCATTTTTCTCGTTTAGCATAATGAACAAGCAGCTAGGCCGCCGTGTCACACAAATCTGCTTCTGCGCGCCGCTCGATACGGGGGGCACCTCTCATTAATTCCATTTACTGCCGCCAGATTAAAGATGATACCATAAAGTCTGAGATTTACTGCCGCTGTGACAGAGTAAGTGATAAAAGATGTTTACTGTCCCCTCTTTCAGCGTAAATCCCGTGCGCGCAATCCTGACATTATCTGTCTTCCATCTGCTTTTCCCAGTTCTGGGTCCTAGGGGGCCGGACCCTGTCCATGGGGGGAACGCTGGTCTATCCCAGACACACACTCATGCAACGGGCAGGTTAGAGACCCCTGTTGCTCGAGCAAGATCGAGATGACGGACCACTGTAGGGATGTCACACAAACACCAGGAGCCCATGCAAACAACACTCATCCTAGAGCGGTGATGGGATTCGCATCCCCAACCATAGAGAGGGACCCTAACCTGCCCCCCCGAATACTGTCATATGGCCCTAAATTCCTGTCATGCGCTGAAGCGTCATAACAGCGGAAAATACTTTGGCCCTTCAAGCGACACACGGATGGAGGAATAGAAAATGAGCCTTTTTGGCACATAAACGCCCAGAACAAATAATGTCATGTCCAGCAGTGAGGGCTAGTCCACCGCTAAAGGAAAACGGGTGCAGGATATCTGTCAGTCAGAGGGAGCACTGGGCTATGGGTGGCTGTGTGTCCCTTCTTCTCCGCATATGACAGTGCCTTCGGGGACCTGCATCCAAAGCAGGGTAGAGGCCAAAGTGCGGAAGCCGTTCCATAATTTTTTCACTTTTTTCACACCATTGACGTATGTAGCTCTTAATCTAACGTAATGGGTTTGCTAGATGTTTGCCAAGACTGTTCCCATCAAGTATCTTCTCTGAATATGTCTGATTTGGACACGTTCCCACACCAGGATTTTGTATTGAGCAGTGGTTCCGAAACCTTTCTTGTTACACACCCAACCATGTAAAACGCCTGTTCCGTTCCACCATCAGATAATCTGACACCTGATGTCTGTGGGCTAAAATGGTAAACAGGAACGGTAACGGTATTGGCCCCTCCAGGCACCACCATGAGGCTCGGAACCGCATCAGATATGCAATTTGCTGAGAGGGCAGTGATTGATGAGGCCTGTGATCCTAGCAGCCATGGTATCCAAATCTTGCATCCTCTAGGACAGTGTTTCCCAACCCACTCCTTGGGTACCCATAGACAATCCGTGTTTTTGATACCTGCAAATCCTGGGTTGGGAAATACTGATCTAGAGCTGCCGGGAAGCCAGGAGAGCATTAAACATACTGGAGAAGTAAAGCAAGATCAGGACATAGCTGGGTGTGTCTAGGTACTGAAAGCTGGTTCGGGATCTATTGGCGCTTTTCCACTGCGTGGTACGACTCAGTTCAGCACGGCACGGTACGGTTCAGTTCGGCTCGGTTTGCGTTGCCACTGCAGTTTAGTACCGCTTTAGAGTGGGCGGG
>JABFDZ020000044.1:3006139-3018012 GCA_019775955.2 Pollimyrus isidori | reverse complement strand
TGGGGCTCTTTCGGGCGGTCCGTGCTGTTTTCCTGGGGCTCTTTCGGGCGGTCCGTGCTGTTTTCCTGGGGCTCTTTTGGGCGGTCCGTGCTGTTTTCCTGGGGCTCTTTCGGGTGGTCTGTGCTGTTTTCCTTCTCTGACTTTAGGCTCGGTGTTCTGCTTTCACTATGATACAGGAAATTAACTCCCATTTCACATTCTGTCTCACAGCTAAACCCTGACAGCCAAACTCCATTTGAAATATGACCAGGACAGGACCATTTTTGAACGTTCCCCAAAGCATTGGCCTCCAGTTTATTTTCTTTGTCGTTACCAAATTTCCACTGCTTGCAAATAAAAATTCTGCATATGCTTCCTTGTGAAATTCACAAGAAGATGGGGAGATCTTGCCAACTCCACATACACGTAATGGCAGCCCTAAAGCTGTGAGGTTACAGCCTTACCCACAGAGCCATTGTGCTAGCTCAGACATCATCCAAAAGGTTAGGGCAAAGGCTGGCAAATTTCTGCCATAAAATATAGCGCATGTATATATGAAGACTTGGAGATTCCATGCCTTTATGTGTGTGTGTGTGTGTGTGTGTGTGTGTGTGTAGTTATGTATCAAAAGGCAGAGCTTTGTTAGTCAGAACAAGATCATCTGCCCACTGTGAAAATCTGACACATATAGAACAGATGGGGGATTCCCCCTCCTCCCCCCCCACCCCCCAGTGGGGAATCCCAAGATATCTACTTACCACACCTCTCCCCGCCGGGTGATAAGGACAGGAAGTCAACAGAAAGGGCTGTGGAGAACATCCTGCTCCGCTGACCCTATTATTCTACACACACACACACACAAGCAGGCTTGTAATAATATCTTTATGGGGACTCTCCATTTGTGGGGACTCTCCATTTCTGTGGTTAAAACTCTAATCCCAATATGACGACCTTAACCCCTACCCAGTCATAACCTTACGACGTAAAAGTAAGTAACTAAACAAAACACAAGACTTTTGGCATTTTTAGGTTTTTGAGTGCATTCGCAGATCTTTGTGGGGACCTGAAAAATAGTCCCCACAACATCAAACTAACATCCAAACACACACGCCAACACCATGGAGGCATAGCGTATATCTAGTTTTCCAACATCAGCCCAAATAGTTATGCTGAAATATCTCCCACGGCTTTTGTCAGATGATGACCATCGTTCTCGGATCTCCGCTATGTTGCCGGGAGAGGACTCTGCTGACACAGCGTGGTTGAGGGTATCCTCAGAGTAGGTTTAGGTGTCTGGCATGTGCCCATCAGAAATTCAAAGGCTGCCCTTCGGAGGGCCTTTCTGTCTGTCAGATTAAGAGGGCCGGGGGATACCTTCGGGCGAGAGGAAGTGACAAGGCACAAAATTTCCCCTTGTATCAGAACGACACCACATCAGAGTTTCGTTTTGCAAATCAGAAACAGGTTTCCCTACAAATCACGAGCTTCTCTCTACAAGGGCTGAAGGGGTTTTTCGTTGTTGTTCCAATGTCTCGCAGGTAAAAGCTAGTCAGAATGCCGACGGCCGTCTCATAAGGTTTGTTCGCCCTGAATGTTAAAAAAAATCCACCGCTGATGAACAGTTTAAACAACATGCAAAACAAAACATCAGATTTGATTTAAAAATGACTTTTATTACAATTTCTCGTGTGTGTGTGTCTGTGTGTGCATGCATGTGTGCGTATGTACATGCACTTGCATGTGTGTGTGTGGGCCAGCTGTCCCTGTCATTACCCCGTTTTTCTAAAAGTTCTTTTCTTAGGAGATGAGGCTTGAAAGCACCAAGGTTTAGATCCTCAAAGCGGAAGGAAGCCTGTAGGGTGGGCCCTGTGGTTTTGGTATGTGATGCGAGCACGGCTTGTATGTGCACCTCCAGCACACATGGCAGCTGGCGCACGGGAGCGCCTGACCAGCTAACTGCCTTTTATTACTTCTTTTAGAGTTTAGCCAGATCTTTCACTGTTCCCATTTGTTGTTGTTTATTATTGATTGTCCCTGTTTATTACTACCTAAATGTCTTTTTTACCTTGTAGTTGCGTGTTCTGCTGCAGCACAAATGCAACCTCATCTATCTATCTATCTATCTATCTATCTATCTATCTATCTATCTATCTATCTATCTATCTACCTACCTACAGTCTACGTGTCTGTCTGTCTGTCTGCCTGCCTTTAGAATGTCTGACTATTATGTCAAAATCCTGAAGCAGATGTAACAGTCTACATTAAATTAAAAAGCACTTTTATTCCCATGAAATAAGATGCAGTTTCACTTTGGCAAAGCAATAATGATTATGAGCATGGACACTTTCAGAGGCTGATTTTGAGTCCTAAACATCAGAGAATCAGAGGCACAGAGACTGCCCAGCATGTGACATATATTGCCCCCCCTCCTCCACAGGAAGCATGGTCTCACACTTCCGCCTGCTCCCATTCCTCCCAACCTGGAAGCACCCACCCCCGGCAAGCTGCTTCATGCAGATCCTGGCCCCACTCTGGCAGCCCTTTAAACTGCCGGAGCCTTGATGGAACACTAAGCATGAATCAGCCGAAGAGCGAGTTGCCATTTCATTCAGCGTCACACATAAAAGCATACGAAAGAAATCTACAAATGAGAGGAGGCCATTCAGCCTATCAAGTTTGGTTGGGGAGAACTCAACTATGAGCTCTAAAACTCTGATTTAAAGTAAACCACGGTCTTAGCTTGCACTACACTAACAGGAAGACTATTCCATACTCTAACTACACAATGTGTAAAGAAGTGCTTTCTCAAATCCAGAGTAAAATATTCTCCTGCTAATTTCCATTTATGGCCACGAGTTCCTGTATTTGAACTAATATTAAAGTAACTATTTGGTTGAACAGCATCCAGAGCTTATACACCTGGATCATGTCCCCCCTTAATCTCCTTTGCTGGAGGCTAAACAGATTGAGCTCAGATAACCTCTCCTCATAAGACATTCCTCTAAGACCAGGAACCATTCTTGTAGCCCTACGTTACACCCTTTCCAAGGCAGCAATGTCCTTCTTAAGTTATGGTGACCAAACCTGCACTCAATATTCTAGGTAGGGGTCTTACCAAGGATTTATCGTAGCATCACCTCTCATGACTTATACTGTACACACCTAGAGATTTTTTTATTGCTTCCCCACACTGGCGAGAGTGGGACATGGAAGCATCAACAAACACACCAAGGTCTTTTCAGCTATCTTTATTTCAGTGAAACCCAAAAAATATTTGTACTTCATATTTCTGCTCTCGTCATAGATTACCTTACATTTGTCCATATTAAGAATCTGTCAGGTATCAGCCCAGTCCCTAATTAAATCAAGATCCCACTGTATCCTCTGTGCCGCTAGTTCAGTATCTGCCACACCACCTATCTTGGCATCATCTGAAAATTTAACTAGTTCACTGTATTCAATAATGTTAATTTAAATTATAAATAAATGTGTTCCTAAGACTGAACCTTGAGGTACCTCACTTTGAACGCAGGTCTACAGTGACATTATGCTTATAATAACCACCCGCTGCTTCCTGTCTGTTAAGCAAGCTGCTACAGTTCGTAAAATCCCTGCTGCTTTGAGCTTTGGCAGTAGCCATTTGTGGTGGACAGCATCGACGGCCTTCTGGAAATCTAAGTAGATCACAGCGTAGTCATTTTGCGATTAATTTCTCTTGTAGCTTCCTCAAAGCTTATTTAATTAAGCAGATTAGTTAAACAGGAACTACCTCTCCTAAATCCATGCAGCCTATCCCTCAGAATGTTATTTGAATCCAGGTAATCTACCATTCTCACTTGGATTATAGCTTCCATTACTTTGTCATTTATGCAAGTAAAACTAACTGGCCTATATTTGCTGGATTATTTCTATTCACTTTTTTGAATATGGGCGTTGTATTAGCATGCTTCCAATCAGAAGGTACCATGCCAGCAGATAAGGATTTTTGAAATAGTAAAGTTAAAGGTCGGCAAATAATATCCCTCATTTCTTTTAAAACTATAGATAAGATGCCATCAGGCCTACGATTTATTTATTTTGTATTTAGGTATAGGCTTTGTACCACATTAGCCTCAGGTATATATATGTTGGTCATAGACAATGCTGTATTTGTACTAAATGGTGGTGAGTTACTCGTGTTCTCTACTGTGAACACCTGTGAAAAAAAAAATCATTAAACTCATTTACTACATCAATTTTATTTTGACCCCTCCTTGTTTTGCCACTTTATTGTGGTGGAGGGGTTTGCGTGCCTCAGTGACCCTGGGGGCTATGCTGTCGGGGGCAATAGCCCCTGGTAGGGTCTCCCAAGGCAAAAAGGCCCCAGGGGATGGGCCAGACAAACAGCAATCCAAAAGAACCCAATGATAAAGTATTCCAACAAAGTCCCATTTCTGTCAGCCAGACTAGGGTCACCGGGACACCACCCTAGAGCCAGGCCTGGGGGAGGGGCCCTTTGGCGAGGTCTTGGCCCATGGGGACCGGCCGGGGATAGCCCGAAAGAGACACGCGGGATTGTCTCCAGGTGAGGGGTTCGGTGCTTTGTGGTTCGGGTGGCTGCCAAGGGAGGCCCTGGCGGTCCAATCCCCAGCTGACAAAACTGGTTTTCGGGACATGGAATGTCAACTCTCTCGTGGGGAAGGGGCCCGAGCTTGTGCGTGAGGTTGAGAGGTATCGACTAGATATAGTCGGGCTCACCTCAACACATAGCTTGGGTTCTGGAACCAATCTCCTGGAGAGGGGCTGGATGCTCTTTTATTCTGGAGTTGCAGCAGGTGAGCGACGCCGGGCTGGGGTTGGGCTATTGCTGGCCACACAACTCGGTACATTAACAATGGAGTTTACCCCGGAGAAGTGGAGGGCTGTCTCCCTGCGCCTTCGAGTCGGGGATAGGCCTCTGACTGTCATCAGCGCTTATCTGCCGAATGTTAGCTCGGAGTATCAGGCCTTCTTGGATTACCTTACTGGTATGCTGGTTGGCATGCCGCGGGGGGATTCCATCGTCTTGCTGGGGGACTTCAACACTCACATGGGCAACGACAGTGTGACCTAGAAGGGGGTGATTGGGACGAACGGCCTCCCTGATCTGAACCAGAGTGGTGTTCTGTTATTGGACATCTGTGCAATGCATGGTTTGTCTATAATGAACACCATGTTCGAGCATAAGGGTCTCCATAAGTGGACATAGTACGAACATAACCGGGGCTACAGGTCGATGATCGATTTCATAATCATCTCATCATCTGATCTGCGGCCTTCTGTCTTGGACACTCGGATAAAGAGAGGGGCACAGCTGTCAACAGATCACCACCTGGTGATCAGTTGGCTCAGGTGGTCAGGGAGGAAACCAGTCAGACGTGGTAGGCCCAAGCGCATAGTGAGGGTCTGCTGGGAACGTCTGGCAAAGGCACCTGTTCGCCAGAGCTTTAAAAGTTTCCAGCAAACCATCCGGAATATCAGGAGGGGGAAGCAGCTCCAGATTCCTACTATTTATAGTGGGGAGGGAGTGCTGTTGACCTCACCTGGGGACATCATCCGGCGGTGGAAGGAATACTTTGAGGACTTCCTCAACCCTGCCACAGATATATCCACGCACACTGCCTTTGAGACATCTGAGGGCACAGGGCTTGAGGGTGCTGGGGGGGCTTGCCCATCACTGGGGCTGAGGTGGCCAGGGTGGTTAAAGAGCTGTGTGGTGGCCGGGTCCCGGGGGTTGATGAGATCCGCCCGTACCTGAAGGCTCTGTATGTTGTGGGGCTGTTGTGGCTGACACGCCTTCTCAACAGTGTGTGGAGGTCAGGGACAGTGCCGCTGGATTGGCAGACCGGGGTGGTCGTCCCCTTATTTAAGAAGGGGGACTGGAGGGTGTGTTCCAACTACAGGGGGATCACACTTCTCAGCCTCCCTGGGAAGGTCTATTCCAGGGTACTGGAAAGGAGGGTGAGATAGTTGAATCTCGGATTCAGGAGGAACAATGCAGTTTTCATACTGGCCGTGGAACACTGAAGCTTTATACCCTTGCAAGGGTATGGGAGGTGGGCTGGGAGTTTGCCTGTCTAGTCTACATTTGTTTTGTAAAAGGCCTACGACTGGGTTCCCCGATGTGCCCTGTGGGGGATGCTTCGGAAATATGGGGTCCGGGGTCCGCTACTGTGAGCAATTCGGTCCCTGTATGAACGGAGCAGAAGCTTGGCCTGCATTACCGGTAATAAGTCGGACATGTTTCCAGTGTGGGTTGGGCTCCGCCAGGGTTGCCCTTTGTCATCAGTCCTGTTTATAATATATGATAGCCAGGGTGTTGAGGGTGTTCAGTTTGGTGGCTTCAGGATTGCCTCACTGCTTTTTGCAGACAATGTCGTCCTGTTGGCATCATCTGATGGGGATCTCCAGTGTGCTCTGGGGCGGTTCGCAGCTGAATGCGAAGCGGCAGGGATGAGGATTAGCACCTCCAAGTCCGAGACCATGATTCTCAGCCAAAAATGTGTGGTTTTCTCTCTTCTGGTCAGGAAAGACGTACCGCCGCAAGTGGAGGAGTTCAAGTATCTTGGGGGCTTGTTCACAAGTAAGGGTAGGCGAGATCGGGAGCTGGATAGACAAATTGGAGCGGCGTCTACAGTTTTGCAGGCGCTTAACTGGTTCGTTGTGGCTAAGAAAGAACTGAGCCGGAAAGCAAAGCTCTCGATCTATTGGTCCATCTTCGTCCCTACCCTCACCTATGGTCATGAGCTATGAGTAATGACCAAAAGAATGAGATCACAAATATAGGCGGCCAAAATAAGGTTTCCCCGCAGGGTGTCTGGGCAATCCCTTAGGGACGGGGTGAGAAGTTTAGATATCCGGGAGGGCCTCGGGGTAGAACCGGTGCTTCTTCATATCAAAAGGAGCCAGTTGAGGTGGTTTGAACATCTGGTGTGGATGCCTCCTGGGCGGCTACCTGGGGAGGTTTTCTGAGCATGTCCTACAGGGAGGAGGCCTCGGGGCGGACCCAGAACTCCCTGGAGAGATTATATCTCTCGGCTGGCCTGGGAACGCCTCGGTGTCTTCCCCGAGGAGCTGGTAGAGGTAGCTGGGGAGAGGGAGGTCTGGGTATCTCTCCTGAAGCTGCTACCCCCGCGACCCGAACCCTGGATAAGCGGCAGATGATGGATGGAATTTTATTTTGAATTATAAGACCCGTACTGTACTCTAGATTATTGATTTCAATTAGTTTTTGAGCAGTTTTGGAGTTAATCTGACTTTTAATGTCATCCTTAGCATCCAATCTTCCTTCTGACTTTCCTCTTAGCAAGTGTAATACTTTTGTAATATTATTTTTTAACTCAACCTTTACACTTAAATACTCCTGCTTTATTCCCACACCGCTACTTATTATCTATCTGTGAAACAGAGCCCTTTATCTCAGGGCTTCATTCTTAATTTTAGCAGTAAACCACTTTGGTTGCAGTTTCCTAGTCTCCAGTTTACAGTTTCAACCTCATACTCATGTTAGCCTTCCTAACATCATATATTATTTTTTGGTCTTTCAGACACTCAAATTAACCTCACATTTACCCATGTTATGATGGCCACTGTCAAGTGGTTCTAAGACCTTTGTGTGTCAGCTCTCACACACAGCGATTAGACACTCAATCTGAAAATTCCTTTACATGTATAAAATATGCCAGCAATTCACCCAAAACTCAAATTAGGTTCCATGAGCAATGCATATATTTATGTTTATGGTGGCAATGCAGCAAGACAGCTGGCTGGCAGCAGCGCAAGCAGGCAGCCATGCTGGTCCAATGCTTGCTGCATCCTGTGAGAGCAGAACACCGAGAAGCGGAAGTTTCTGACTCAGGGGATATCAACTGAAGAGATCAGTCACCATCTACGGGGCAGGAAGCAACGCCTTGTTTGTGTCTCTCACAGGTGACAGGAGAGCGAGGCAGGGGCCCCTCCTTGCAGCATTTTACAGGAATGCCAGGAGGCTCGATCACTTATCGATCCCTATAGCTATTCGCTTTTATATCCTTGCGTGTGCACCAGCTTTCGGTCGATGCGTTTCACATTTGCACTCTCCTGAAGGTTGCTCATTGCACTAGGGGGGTAATATAAGTTTTTTTTTTTAAAAAGAAATCATGAGAATATACATGTTGCTAAAATTGCGTCGTTAATCTAGCATTGGCGATTGCAATAAGGTCGACATGGGAGCTGGGAAGGCAAAAAACATATTATGGGCTTCTTTTTGAAACAGAACCGCACTCGGGAGAATCTCTCTCTCTGGCTCAAAGTCTCTAATACCCCCGTCAGCCCCCCCCCCTTTGCCTTACCTCCGGAGGGCAGGAAACAACCAGTCAAAGAATGACAAAAATGACAAAAAAAAACATAAAGCAAAAGGGCCGTGGGTGTTTCCGGGGGTTACGTGTTTGTTTCGAGAGGCCATCTGCAGCCTATCGCAGGCAAGACCTTAAAACCAACACATGAGAAGCCACCGGAATTCTCCAAAGGCCTGAGCGAGGCTTGTATCAAAGACTTTCTATGTCAGAAGTCTAACAAAAAAAATCACATGTGAAAACATGCAGAGGGTGAGAGACACGGGGCAGATATATCGCCAGCGGACAATTGCCACCGAAAAGGGGCATCACTGAACCATGCTGTTGCTCGATGCTTTACAGAGCTTGGTATAAGACACTATACACTATACCCCTGCGCTGCATGTGCAAAACCCTGCACCTCTTTAGGTGTCTGCACTGCAGAAATATTTCTGTTTCTGTGTGCTACATAAGTATGTGTGTGTGTCATATCCTGTGTGTTTCTGCATGCCACATATATGTGTACAAGCATGTGCATGTGTGCAAATGTAACATGTTCCTCCTAAAAACTGCCACTGAACCACACCTTAGAGAATACAGAAATTACTAAGGAACTCAGCTACAAAGCATGACCACTGGTAATCTGACACCAGCAGAATTTTCCAAATTAATCATCTATGTGCAATCGTACACAAAATACAGGTAAAAATACATACAAAATACAGGTTAAAAAAACAACCATGCATGTAGTGTGCAGTAAGAAACTGAGACAGCAAAGGATTTTTAAATGCATACAAGGCAAATTGCAAACGCTAACAGGTAAGCGTGGAAATGCTAGTGACTGAGGCCAGTCTTGCTGAATTTCTCTGCTTATCTGCTAGTGTTTAATGTGAAAGAATAAAAATAAATAGCCAGAACCAGTTAGTATTTTTTTTTCCTTGGGATAAAAAGCAGCCAGGCTTGGGCAACGAACAGCCTGGGAGGTGAGAAAATGTCTGGACTGTCAATAAGCAACACATCCTTCCTGACTCCGCCACAGAGGGGAGCAAGACACTAATGCTAAGTGTCCTTTACGGAGGCAGGCGGCCCCCCCAGGGGCACATACCTGAGCCTGACGATCTACAGGGCAGCAGCCAATCAGCAGCATCCCCACCCCACCCCCACCTTCTCTCTGGGTATGTGGCCACACCCCTCCCCCAGCTTCTCCACCCCCACCCCCAGGCATGCAGATGAGTCTCAACAGGTCGGGGGAAGTCGACATTCCAGCAGAGCTGTGGGATCTGCACTCTGCTGAACCCTGGCGCAGACGCACGCACACGTGCATTGCTGCTGCGGAAATGAGCCTCCATGCCATGTGTTTGCTGCATGCTGCGTTTTTATATTGCAGTGTTTGCCAGACATCTGCACTGTCCTGTGTCATCAATTGTAATGTTCAGTGATTAATACTGTACCAGCGAAACTGCAATTAATTGTGGGACCAAATATCTAAGTGGGAATAATGTTTGACATTTTATTAAAGTTTACATTTATGAGAAAAGCTTAATATAAGGTAAAGTAACAAAATAATCCATAGGTGACGTCTGGAGAAACTCCCACTGTATCAGAATCTCTCAGCCACTCAGGACGCTGAAAATGGGTTGCGACCCAGTAGTTGAAAACAGTGGTTTGACATGTAGTTAAATGAAAATCCTACTGCAAATAAATTTTGGTGGCACTGCAGCCTGACATCAGTAGGGTTGGGGGTTTCAACCCAGCCATGGCATCAGGCATCTATACAGTTGCCATGTTTGGCACAACCTCCTCCTACAATTCTAAGACATGCAATTGGGTTAACAGGCATCTCATAGTATATGTTGATGGCATATGTGTGGGTATATGTCTCCTGGCTTCCTGGCCAGAGTGTACCCCAGCCTTATAGTACGTTCCATTTACCTTGGGATCTGATTTTTTGGGAAAACCAAGTCAGATGCATTCCCTTTGCCACAGAAGTAGCAATACCATGGACCCATATTATAGATTTTTTGCTTAGCCGGACAACTTGTTGGATTTAAGTTACCTCAGTTTAAATGGCCTTTATCTTCGCTCACTTACAGTTAGCTTTAAATCCGACAAATAATCCGACTAATCATGAAATCCAATTCTAGCCCAGTTAATTGGTAGCCATTGTTATTGCTGGTGTTACTTGATAACACGTTACACGCAGTGCTTCACATATAAAATTCAGTAGCAACACGTCCACAGATAAGTTGGATGGTATAGTGTGTGTGACTGATTTAATGAGCCACAAATGAGAAGTAGTGCTTAAACAGGCTAAAACAACAACTTTCCCTTCTATTCACAAAGGGCGCAGACATCTTGGATTCTGAACTTGGGATCCTCTGTGCTGCTCCGAGATATTTCTCGGATCTCCGAGAAACGGGAGCGCACATGTCGTCACTTCTGGCTTCAAAACTCCGGAATCCGGCTCAGAATCCGAGTTCCGAGGGCAAATGGAACGCAACATTAATCCTTAGGGAGCCCAAAATGACCTCTGGCCCCACTGCAGCCCCAGCTCCATGGTGGAGAGATCAATATGAAATCGCACATTTCAAATGGATGTTTCTTTAATTTATGATATCGGAATATCTCTCTAACATGTCGCATTTGGTTTTGAAGATACATTTCACAACTTTGCCACCATTTCTTATGGTCCAATGGGAGAAATGGTTAATGGAGAGGCAATCATATGACCTTATCTTGACCATTCTGTGCCTGCCCTCAGAGCACATGTTCATCCATTCATTCATCCATCTTCCATACTTGCTTTGTCCTGTGCAGGGCCATGGGGGATCAGAGCGTATCCCAGACAAAACAAGCACAAGGCAGTGAATACCCGAGAACAGGGTGCCAACCCATTACAGAATTTCTAATATAAAATTACCAATCAGCATGTAAACAGAATTAATCTGGCACAGTAAAAACATCACTGAAGTACTACCCAATGAAGAGCACAAACCGTACCTCCTACACATAACATATGCTGTTATTTATGTATCTCATGATCATGTGTTTCTTAGCAGATAATCTTTAAAAAAAAACTGTGGGAAATTCACCCAGAGACCAATCGCAGGCAGCACAGGGAACAAGCAGGGAACATAAGGCCCAAGGCAGGTAACAAAGGGTCTCAGGCAAGGAGCACAGGGCCCAAGCAGGCAGCACAGGGAACAAGCAGGGAACACAGGGTCCAAGCAGGCAGCACAGGGAACAAGCAGGGAGCACAGGGTCCAAGTAGGCAGCACAGGGAACAAGCAGGGAGCACAAGGTCCAAGCAGGCAGCACAGGGAACAGGCAGAGAGCACAGGGCCCAAGCAGGCAGCACCGGGTCCAAGCAGGGAGCACAGGGCCCAAGTAGGCAGCACAGGGTCCAAGCAGGGAGCACAGGGTCCAAGCAGGGAGCACAGGGCCCAAGCAGGCAGCACAGGGTCCAAGCAGGGAGCACAGGGCCCAAGCAGGCAGCACAAGGAACAAGCAGGGAGCACAGGGTCCAAGGCAGGCAGCACAAGGAACAAGCAGGGAGCACAGGGC
>JABFDZ020000044.1:2965922-2991867 GCA_019775955.2 Pollimyrus isidori | reverse complement strand
GGCCATAAATAACACATTATGAGACCGAAGCTGCGGGCCGTATGAAATCTGCCCGAGGGCCGTGATTGGCCCGCGGGTCGGACTTTGGACACCCCTGGTGTAAACAAACATACTTTGGTCCGTGATACAAATTCTGTTATTGTGCTTATCCTTAATTGTAAAAACACACCCATTACAATTAAGTGCATATGTAGTGAATTTTACCCTTCAGCAGCACCACAGAATTGTGACAAATCGCGGATTAGGAAGCCTATAGGAGCAGCACGGGAGACCCCTTTGCACATCATGTGACAGGAATTGAGCGCGCTGACACAAGACAAACCATTGCGGTGTTACGACAAAGTTTAAAATGATTTGCATTGGGCATATATTTTGTTCAAAAGTTAATTCAAATGAGAATAGAAATGTCACCAGTGATATCAGCATCTACAGAAGGCATAATATCCGTTTCACACCTTAACATTTCATGCCTAAATATTCGCAGGGCATTGTCATCTACCGACTTATAAAATTTGGAAATTAAAGATTCAGGACAGATTGGGAGAATCCACTCAAAACACTATGAAAGTCTTTAGCAAAGTACCAAATTGGTATGTCTGTGGCAGAATAACTCAGAGGATTTAGGTTCAACTAGGGCCCCGATATGAAAGAACACTAGTTACATTTGTAGTTATGTCCTCTTTGTTCTGTGAGGTCGGTTTCCTAATCCAATACGCAGCCATATCCCACGGGTCCACAGCAGCTTGTCTGCTCATGGTGCATTCGATTGACAGCAATTCATTTTCATACACAAACAATATCTTTATTGAGACTTTTCCCAGCTTATGTACAATTTTAAATAATGTAAATCCATTAAAGAATCAATGTTCTTTACTACCCAAAGAGTCGGCTTAGCAAAGCAATGTTTGGATGCCACGCTTACCTCGGACATCGCCACACTGCACCGCCAGTAGATTAAACTAGCTCTGTTCTGGCGGACCGACTACAGGAATACATAGTAAATCAGATTTACTTTTAAATTCCATTGCCAAACTAAGGTTCACTTACATTATTTTACTCCCACGCTGTCTGAATATTTATACAAATAAATAGGTACACGGGTAAAAACAGCACTGGTAATGACTTGCATCTTCTGCTAATCCACACATTCAAACTGGCAGACAGAATGTGATTGATCTCGGTAGGGAAATAAAAAAAGTAGAGATTTGGTGGTGGAGGTGTAAAGTGGAAATGAGGTTTTACTGTACATATATTCCCAAAGCGCTGAAAAACTCCCCCCCCACCCCCCTCCATGATTTTCGGCCACTTCCACTCGGCTCCTCTGACCCAGACTCATGGCTTCAGGGGCTGAATGGAGAGCAGGCTGCCGAATTTGAAGTGCTGGATGACGGGGAACTTTTCCAGACACTGGGGGGAGAAGAGCACAGAGCGATCACATGGCTGGAGGCTCTGCTCTCTCAAATACAGAGATGTAGACAGACACGAGCAGGAACGGGGCAGGGAGCCACACAGAAACAGGCAGACTGACTCAGCATGAAATACATTACTCAAGTGCAGGACTGAGGATGGCATATTTGTGGAACATTCTAAAGCAGTGGTGCCTAGTCTTACCCAGAAAGGGCCATGATGTGTGTGTGGGGGGGGGGGGTTGCTGCATCTCCCTAATTAGATTACTAACTATTGATTGGCTGAAGAATCACCACACCTGGGTTTGAGCAGCTGACAAACTGATCCACAAAAGCCTGCATACACACCAACCCTTTGCGGGTTAGACTGCACCCCCTCCCTGTTCTAGAGCCTCCTGTCGCTTCCATCTGAGGACTAAAAATTAAACGCGGCCAACCAGCTTACATCATTTAGCAATTGAACCCTGTGTATCTCATACAATTGTTTGACATACATCTGGGTGATGTTTTATATATGGGTTAATCATCTCGAAATCTACGTGAATGTGCAAAAAATCCCACAGAGAATGAAGAAAGATGCAAAACAACCAGGCGTACAGGGAACTGAGGGAGGGGAAAATAAAGGCTTAGAGACAGAGTGAGAGACTGACTGTTTATCTCAGACCCAAAGGACGTGAGGGTATGAACTGTGTGTCTGGGTAGGAAGGGGGGCGGGGGGGTAACGGTTTGCTGGAAGCGCCTCAGGATGTGGGTCCTGGAACAGGAGGTGGGGCCTGCATCTGTACTACTTAACCCTTCCCTGCCTGGTTCAAACAGCCAAAGCTTCTACCATCCCATCCCTTCCACACTGGGTAGAAGAATAGGAAAATGTACATGCATGCACACACACACTTTGGAGGATTGAGAGATGCCAATTCACCCAACTGCATACATCTGGAACGTGGGGGAGACTCACAGGAGAGAGATGAAGAGCATATAAACTGCCAAGCCACAAATCATGGTGGGATTCAAACCCCAAACCAGGAGGCCTGTGGCTACAGTGCAAGCCAGGGACCTGTCCTGAGATCTCATGCTAGCAAATTAGCACTAGCATTTGCAAGAATAAAGCACGAGCCTACAGGCAGAAGTGTCATCTTCTGCTTCAGCTTCAGCGATGTACCGAAAGCCTTTTCTGGAGAAGCAGCCCCACCATCTGACTAAGAAATAAGGGTTTGGACTCACCGTAAAATACCCAGCCCATAGTGCAGGTCACGAGAGGCACCAAACTTTTGATTAAACATTGATTTAACCATTAACAGCAGCCGATTAAATGGTAATGCATTTCAGATGGAGCCAAAGAAAACAGACGCAGCCTTAAGTGAAGACAAAAACGAACACCAGGTGACACACGATGGATGTGTATTTGAAGTCAGCCCAGAAGCAGCCCACAGACTGTATTATCTGGCCTAAACGGACCTGTCAGTCAGCCTACACACTGGCAGGCTACCAATAGTAAGGGTAGTGAGCGGGCAGGGCCACCAGCTAACAGGAAACACTGACTAAACAGGATGCACACAGCCAGTCACTCTCTTACACAAGGCCTGGTACTCAGGTCATTTGTATGTAAAGCTGCACGTACATGCCTTAACATGCAATTCTTTTAACACAGAGTCCATCCACTTCATCTATTTGAACGGTTAATAAGATTATTTCCTTGGCAAATTCATGTTTAAGAGTCTTGCTTTGGGTTAATGTAATACAGTCAGCTGCTGAGATGGAAGCTGAAAGGTGCACACCCTGCATGCAGCAATAACTGACAGCTATCCACGAAGCTGAACGTTTTACTGCTACTGCTCAGACATGTTGGTCCAGGGTTCACCAGCTAGGGGGGGGGGGGCATCTATCAGGGTCTGCAGCAGCCCAGGTCCTACATCACAGTGCTGCCCTTACCTCAGCTTTGTACATTCTGATGAGTCCCTGATTGACTTTGGACCAGGTGGGCACTGCACTGATGTTCCACAGCTGGTTTGAGTGCTCGGCAAATGGGCCAGTCTTCATCTGCAGGGAGACATGTGAGGTCTGTACTCATTTTGGGGAGTTACAAGTGTGTGCATACAGCTGCAGAACCTCCTTCCAAAGACCCACAGAAACCCACTCCAGGTTCCATCAGGGAAAAGGCCATTATAGCAGAGCAAACAATCCGCCATGTTGACCGTGCATGCCTGCATCTGCCTTTGCTACTGCTTACGAATGGCAACGTGGCAGATCCTGGGAGACTATCGGGTTGGATGACCTTGGCAGATGGGCGGGTTGAACCCCACACAGGCGGAAAAGACTGAGAAACCTGCTGACACAATCCTGCAGGCTATTTTCTCACCTCATTAATAAACTTGATGCACTCCAGAAACATGTAGTCCTGGTGGTGTTCATTCACCATCTTCTCCTCCACAAAGTGCCTGGGCTCCAAGGTGGGCTGATCTGCAAACCAGGAGTGCTCAGGGACGAAATGGCACCGTCTCTCCACTAGGGGTCTCTGTTTTACCCCGCCATTTACACATCAGCTGTGCATACCTATGAGCTGGGAGCTCCCCCAGATGAAGGGCAGAAACTGGAAGTCATCAAGCCCCCAGACACCCTGGCTTCCTGCTGGTTCCATCCTATAGGTCTTCTGTAGCTTCCGCATTACTTCCAAATACCTGCAGGAGATGCAACAATTGCTGGTTATTCAAACCAACAATTCACATTTCGAAACAATCAAACAGATAAGGAAACAATTCACACCCATAAAATTGTTTTAGAAAAGGTTTCCTAATGGAAAGATCCTCCTTCACCAACTATGAGGAGTTTATCAATCATTTCTGATCATGTGTTGCTGGATCAGAGTGTGTTAATTTGGTGTCTGGCTGGTGACAGCAGCCGAGGCAGGCATGGCTCTGAGGTGTTCCTGCGTGACAATGGGTGACTAAAAGCATGACATTTCACCCCAGAAAGACAGGCCCCCGAAGGAAAGGCGCATACCGGTCAAATACCCTGAAGATTATGGCCAGTTGATCATCCACAGTCAGGACGCCGATCTTGCAGAGGCAGCAGAGAAAGGCGGCAAAGGCAGCCTCGTGACCTGCCGGAATATTGAAAATCATGGATGCCGAGTCACATTGAGGATGGGAGGTGACTTTCAGCAGAGGCCTGCTTCCCAGCAATCAATGATCACCAATTGTAACCCAAATGTCAGCGCTTGCATGAAAGCTGTTTTGGCTCTTGAAATACCTTATGAAACATGTGCTCACCAAGGTACAATCCATACTTGGACAGAGAGCTCTCCTCATTGTTATTTCATTGCATCTCATTCCTCTAGTCCAAGTGATCCAAATGGCTGCTGTTTTTACAGATGCATCGCCCACCAAAAATATAATACTGGCATCAGACAATCATTGGCACACAGTATGGTGATAATATTTTAAAATGCAGTGTTGTCTGTGGTTCATGAACGCTGTGGTTAGCGACCAAAAGTTGTATGAAAAAAATACATTGGGTCACGTAAAACATTTTGGCCGACGAACAGATTCGTCAACCAGATTCCTTTTTCTATACTAGTGTATCACCGGCAGGGCGCATGTCCCAGCATGCCCTGTGTGCAATTGTAGATAGAAGGATCACAACAGTCAACCAACAAGCGCCGAACCCAAATACACAGACGGGAAACGCAAGGTTGTCAGATGCCGAACTGCAAGATACACACACGGTGGAAGATTTACACACGGTAAATACACGAGAACTGGACCAGGTACACGGAAGACACGGGCAAACATGCACAACAACAGGGAAATGCAACCATTAACAATACAAGGGTTAACCTTTGAGCAGGAACTGGGGTTCTTCAAGGTGTATAAATTATTCATGCAACCAGAAGCTCTCAGGAAAGAAGCAATTATTGAGGATGCTTCCTCTCTCGTAAAGACCGCTGACCGTCCCCCACTGCCACCCACAGCCTGCCTACAGAGCATCCAGACCTTCAGCTCTGCACGCATCTAAAACAGAAACTCAGACTGGCACCCATGAAGACAGCGGGAGTTTCCACACGTGGACCGAACCGCCATTACCTGTCCCGTAATCTATTCTGGTGGAGTTCCCCACAGCCTCCTTCAGATAGACGGCTACCTCCGGGGCAGCGGCACTGAGTTTAGGGGGGATGATGGTGGACACCAGGGCCTCGGCCTCCTGCAGTGGTGGACAGAGACACAGTGATAACATTGACATCTCAATGAGGAAACAAAGCAGCTGCCACAGAAACAGTTCAGCAGAAAATCTCCAGTGGACCTGTTTAACCAAAGACACACCTCCTGAAGTAGTGAACAAAACATTACAAATGCTTCATAAACACATTAAACATTAACAAATGCATTAATGATTCATAAACAAAGACCCATAAATCACTACATCAACCAGGAAACTGTGAAAGTTGACAGAACCGCACAGCGTCACTGTATCCGGATGGCAGGTTGGGAATTTTATTGTCCTCAACTCCTTGAAGGAATCTTCTCTTGCTTTTAAATGTTAATGGTAGTTGAGTGCAGCTATGGTGTAATTTCTGCATTGTGGGGCAGTCGTGCTGGGAGAGATGCTAAATATATGGCGGCGAGAGGAAATAAATGGAAGTGCGGGGCTCAGAGCGTACCTGCTCCAGTTTAGCGTACCACGTCCTGAAGGCCTTGTTGCCAAAGCGGGACGGCTGGTCCACTGGCGGCGTCTCGTCAATCCAGCGGTCCAGTGTGTTCAACACATCCAGCAGCTTCTGCACTGTCTGACATGGAGGGTGAGCAAATAAATCAATCAGTTGGGTGATTATAGTCAAGCACTGACAACAGGAAGAAAGGTACATCAGGCATAGTTTCACACAATGCAGAAAAAAATTCCTGTATTTATTTACAATCACAATTTAACGGGCACACTTTAATTCAAAGCAATATACAACTGAAAGCAAGGTCATGTAGCCCCTTAAGTAACTGGGGACCCAACGGTGCAATCACTTGGCCGACAGATTTGAACTGGCAACTTTTTCAAAGACCTTCACCTAACCCACCGACCCACACATCGCCCCCATAAACCTGGAAGAAAGCTTTCAGAGAATTGTGGTTGGTGCCATCTAATATTAAGGCAGCGGCATTATAAATAATGGAGCATAAATATTGAGAAACAGGGCAAGGATTTTAATCATACGGTAAAGTCACAAGTGGAAAAAATGAAACCCCACAAGGAGAGACACAGAGGCAAAATGGCTTGTTGTTGGCCCTAAGGACATCAAACCGAGCAGCCGTCCTACCTCAGACACCCTGTATTCACATGTCAGCTTCTTTCCCTTTACAGCTTCATTCAGGGTCAAGATGAATCCAATATAGTCAGCATAGGCCTTGGGAGAAAAGTCCACATTTTAACAAATAACCAACCACATAAGGTTTCAAAGTCTTGTGGTATTCCTGAACCAGGGGACTAAGCAAGCAGTGTTCATTACTTAGAATCCAGATACAGTTATTGTAATTGTTTAATGGGGGAATTATCCTAAAGCAAGTTAGTTATTTTAAAAAAAGAATTTTTGAAGGAATGTGAACTGAGGTTTCCTCCTTAGTAACATAAGTCATCAAGATGGTGGGTGCCAGATATGAGCCCCTTTGGGAGCCATACCCCACCCGGGATGTCACAGGGTATGTTATGGGAAGCAGCACACCTGTGAACGCTTCCACTTGCCCATGTCAGGCACCATGTTGATCTCCTTCTTGGGGATGCAGAATTTGAAGCTGGGGAGTGAAGCTGCCTTGCCATCTTCAGGGGAGGCACCTGCAGGGGACAGGATCCTCATATTTTGGACTATTTGTGGAAAATGATTCACACATCCTTTAGATTAACAAGTTAAGCACGTTATTCCAAGTCTCTTGACCTGAATATGCTTTGACATTAGACTGATATATCTGATTTAAAAAGTTAAACTCCCAGAGTAAAAAAGGGCCCAAATCTCCACAGTGCTGTAAAACACAACACTGACAGCCTTAGGAATTATTCTCTCCCCTCTGATCAATAACTGTTGTCTTCGTACAAACACATAAAATAAAAATACAACACTGTGCTGTCGACTTGTGACTGACCATACAGAGTACAACTAGAAAATGATTTGGATCGGTTAAATAGACAACTGTAAAATTAAAATATAGAGGGACAGATGATGTTATATGATAGCAGCTATATAGATCTATATAAATAGAAACATAACACATAACCCTTAAGAGTAAGCAGCCTACACGAAAAACCTTACTTTCTTGGTTGAAGTAAGCTGCATTTTGGTAAAAGTCAAATCAATTCCATTTGTTTGTTTGGCAATATTCAGTACAATTATGCATGGAAATTTTGTAATTTTATTTTGAAAACCATGAGCTCTTTAGCTGCCTGCTCACAATCTACATATTAGATTACATTAAACCACTTACACTGCTTAATTCATCAAGCAATAACAGACATTGGATAAGTTGTACTATCGTCTATTAGGGTTTGCTAAGTTGACGTTAACATTAAGGTTAATTATAAAGGTCAGACACTGCATCATCGGTGCGCCATAGAGACCGGGTACCTGGACGAGTGATTTCAGGGAGCCCGCACGGCTCACGTTAAGAAGGGACCGTATCATGGGTTTTGGTTTCCAATTGAAGTACACCTAGTAATACATCTGCGAGTACATAAAATTACTCAAATGAAGGCATTTGTTCCTTACAATGTATTTTTCTATCCTGCCCAGTGTCTGCTCAAACTGCTCACTTATTAACTCGATAAACCCTAACGACTAGCCGGTTAGCAAGTTGCTGCTTCATAAAAACAAGCACGATTACTATCACTAAATCGGGGTTACGTCTTAAAAAAACGATATCTTATTGCGGCTAATTTATTACAGTTGCAGGCAGTGTAGCGTTAGTAACCGTTCTGGTTACCCGCCCAAAACAATCTCGTCGTTAGTTCGCTGATTAACAAGTCACCTGCGCTAGTTAGCTGTACCGCAAAGGGACAAAGTCGCTAAACTGAGACAGACAAGCAATGAAAACTTCTCAAAACGGTATTTTCACAGGTCAATAGGCAGGAAATAACAGCATTTACGTCCATATCTGCTAGCTAGTTGCGCGAAAACACTGAAATGACACTAGTGAGTTATTATAATTGAAAAACTATACATAAGACATCAGCTAACCTGATTTCAAATATTCAGGGAAAACGATCTATTACCAGCGAATTAGCGAGTCGCGAAAAGGCAGCGCATCCCTTACCTGGTCGCTGCTGCTCAGTCTCCGCCATGTTTGTTTGTAGGCACAGATACGTCACCTTTCACCCCGCCTCGGGAGCGCGAGGCGCCGAGCGTAGCGGCGCACGCCGCGCCCCGCCGCTTGCCGAGGCTTTGCCGGTGTCGTCATCTTCTTCATTATATATTTTTCTGTGTGCATGTGTGTGTGTATATATATTTCCCAGATGCGGAATACATACGGTTTTATAACACAAACAGTTTTGTAATTATACCTTTGTGCGGCGGACTCTTCATTCATTTCTATGAGGAAAGCCCAACATGACAACCTCGTCATGTTTCACACACACACACACACCATTATCTCTCTCGCTCTTAAACATGAATTGAGGCCTTGCATACTACTTATTACTAATACAAAATGCTGAAGCAATATTGCATGTGCAATGGACTGGTCCCCCATACAGGGTTGTTCCCTGCCTTGTGGCCGATGCTTCCGGGATAGGCTCCGGACCCCCAGTGACCCAGTAGGATAAGCGGGTTGGAAAATGGATGGATGGATATTGCATGTGTCTGTAATATTCCTGTTGCTGGCTAATGCGAATTTCTTGTTAATGTCACACTGGATCGTAACGACCATATCGCTCATGTTTAGTTGTCTGGGCGTGAGATCAGTTCAGTCCAGTTGCATTTTTAGGACCATTTCGTATAAGCTCATTTATAACTAAGACACGATAATGGGTTTCTTAAATTTTTTTTTAATGTTGTTTGTTGGAGTCTGGGCCTGAGCAAACTCCGCCGGGTCTGTTGATGAGAAGAGATTCACGCTTAGAGTCGCTGGAGGTGTTACAGGTTAACATGGTGTTTATTTACTGCCAGCTGGTCAGGGAGCAACTCTCACATACATCCTCGGCATGTACATCAAGATGCTCAAAGTATACGTGTCCAGCCTTCCCTCTTGTAGCCAATTTGGGCTTGCACCCCCCACCCTGATGTGATCATGGTCAGGGCTTCTCCTTATCCCGGCCTAAAGATGTTCAAGGACAGTCAACCTCCACGGTAGCAGAGGATGGTTTCTGTGTTATGACTGTTCTCCTCCTCTCTGTGAGCTATCTACGGCCTTGGAGGCCTTTAGGCACCTTGAGGGCCTTCTGGTAGTTGCCTGCATATTTCACTATGTGTTATTTATATTATTCTAAGTTCATGTGTTAGTTATATTCTTTTAAGTTCTATTCCCACCTGTTCCTTTGCAGTGTGTGTTACAGTTAATACCATCTTGGAATAATATAAACACTACAACAGGCAATGCAAGTACAATACGGTATATGACCCGCTACCTGATAAACATCAAGAACAAATTGTTATTTCTTTACTATAGACATTTTTGAGCCACAGATCCTCGTCACTCAATTCAAGTCCACTGGGTACTCTGTCATTGATCAACCTGCTTTTTCAGTTTGCTTCTGATATTTGCTCAGTGCAAGCGCAGATTTACCCCCAACCCTCGGTCCTGTTAGGAGGAGCTTGTTCATTTCCCCTACGGATAAACCAAATGATCACTTTTCCAGCCGCAAATGAGTGACATGGCAGTCGCCGTATTTATCTGTGTCCTGTCGCTTTTGCCGGGTTTTGTGGTGTCCGGGAGATATCCAGCCGAGGAGGTGAGGCCGGATTGCGGAGCTTAGCTGTGGAATGATCGCGCCTATTTGTAAAGTACTTTGATCTGTTTGACTTCTGCTGTATGCTCCCTTTCAAAATATTTTCTGTAACAGTTCCGCTAATACTCTAAAAGTTACTCAGAAGCTGTTACTGGTGTTTCAAACGTCTTTTCAGGTTTCATTGATTGCTTTTGTTGTACAAACATTTCAGAGATCGCAGGTTACACGAAAGAGTGATATTGATTCGGCTGGTAGTGTAGCTTTATAATTATTCTAAGAGCAAAAAAATAAAGTATTTTTTTCATTTTCTTCAGTCCCTGGAGCTGCAAAGTTTTGGTCTGACATCTCTTGCCTCAGGTATGAGCAGATCCGTCGGTTATGAAACGGTTTCCTTGTGATCTGACTAAATTACAGTGCCCTTTTCATGTCTAAAGATTGGAGGTGTTTTTCAGTGGTAATTTAGTGTTCCAAATTCGAAAACTCAAAAATCTTTTGCAGTTCAACTTTCTCTTAAACTAAGAAAATATAAAACCATTGTAGTTTAATGGCCAACAAATCTGTAAAATTAGTAGTGGTATTTCACTAATATTTGGATCATTTAGACTAGAGGAATGTGGTATAATTGAATGAAAAATTGGAGGGCTCTCTTTGTCTGTATGAATCGTACCTTTGTGAGCACATATTACTTCGGCAACACAGGTCCACATGGCCCTGAAATAAAGGGCATCGAATGAATAGATATTTTGCCTGAAGTGCTGAGCAGACGTTATGTTGATTCCGAGTTTGATGGGACTGCACTGCTGTCACTGGATCCCTTTGCCTTTAGACCCGTACTCGTACCATTCTTCCATCCCTTCCTCGTCGCCCCGCTATTTCCCAGGTACAGGGCGGCTTGGACAGAGCTCCCCCACCCTGTCTGAAGTCACTCACCTGGAGCTTCTAGTGGTGGTGGGGGCTGATGTGCAGCAGGTGCACAGGCAGGACACGGAGCGCTATATCCTCACCAACCTGAACATAGTGAGTAGGTGGGTGGAGTCAACAGGCGGTGGGCGGGACTGAGAGGGATGTGTCCCAGAGGAGGCGGAGTCTCCTGCATTGTCCTCAAGACATCTTGGTTTTGTCGGGTCTCTGCAAGGCGTCGGAGTTGCTCCGGGACACCTCTCTGGGGGCCAACCTGCGGATTCACCTGGTGCGCACCATCATCCTGACAGAGCCAGAGGTAGCCATGGTCATTTAGCTTATGTGGGGGGATGGGCATGGGGGTGTGGCCTTCTACAGGCTGAGTGATGCCTGCATCCCTGATTTCAGCCGGAGATCCAGATCACGGACAACATCACTTCCTCCCTGATCAGTGTGTGTGAGTGGGGGCGCAGGGTGAATCCCGTCAGCGACACTGATCCCCTGCATGCTGACCTGCTTCTCTATATCACACGGTAGGTCCCGTCTATATAGGGCCAGAGCTGGAAGCTGATTGCCCCCTGCAGTGCCCCCTGCCCTGTAACTCAGCAGTTCAAAACAAATCACTGGTTGGCTTTTCTGTGTGAATTATACCCCCTGACTTCTTAAAAAAATCCTAGAATTGCCCCTGCTATGGCCTCCCATTCACGTATGGTTAGTTGTCTTTCTCTGTTTAAAACATAGCTGATTACGCATCACAGATTACTTAACATCAGCACATAGATCTGTTCAGGAGACTGAATTAATTCCCACCCCTGTCTCCCCACAGGTTTGACCTGCAGCTGCCTGACAGAAATAAGCAGGTGAGGGGTGTGGCTCAACTGGGCGGGGCCTGTACCAGCCAATGGAGCTGCGTCATCACTGAGGACACGGGGTTTGACCTGGGCATCACCATCGCTCATGAGATAGGTCACAGGTACAGGGGGCGGGGCTATGTGTGGGCGGAGCCTCACTCATACAAGTGATCTCTAGTCAACCTCAGAAGTTTGCTTTTGATGTAATTTGTCACAATTTGGAATTAAATTAGCCATCAAACACAACTCCAAATTGTAACTTTTTTCCCATAAGGTCAGTGAAAATATTCTAGTGCTATTATAAGTCTTTCAAACTGTAGGTGTTACTGTATGACGTTAAAAAGTGACCACTCCCCTTACACGCTTTGGACTTGCCCAGTTTTGGCATCAACCACGACGGGACGGGCAACAGCTGTGGCAGTGGCAAATTCATCATGGCTGCCGACGGTGGATACGGCAGCACAGATCTCACATGGTCTAAGTGCAGCCGCGAACAACTGAGCCGTTTCTTCAGGTGCCCCCACAGGTCTCCGGGTTACAGTGACGGGGCGGGTCGCTGTCCGTGGCCCCTGGCCCCAGCAGGCCCTTGGGTCATGGGAGTGTTGTAAATGGTCCTTCTTCTGACTGACTCGGGGCTGTCATTACAGTGCAGGTCACGCAGACTGCGTGAGGGATCTGCCTGTGTATGGGGGCTCTCTGCAGGACTGGAAGCCAGGGCTGTACTATGGCGTAGATGACCAGTGCCGGATCGCATTTGGCAGTGCCGCTCAGGCCTGCTCCTTCGGGACTGGTGATGTCGTGAGTGCCACATCATTGCCCAAATAGCCATGCCCCGCCTACTCACACAATGAAGAGCCCCTTCCTCTCTGCAGGATGCATGCCGAGTGCTCTCTTGCCACATCGTCCCTGGCAACCAGAGCTCCTGCACCCGCCTGCTCGTCCCTCTGCTCGACGGAACCGAGTGCGCGCCCAATCAGGTGTCAGCCGGCAACACAGGGCGACCAATCAGAGGGACAAATGGTGGATAAACATTGGGTGAAGTGTTTGTTTTCTGCCCTTCCCAGTGGTGCCTGAAGGGGCGCTGTGTGTCCCCATCTCAGCTGAGCGCCAGCATGGTGGTGCACGGATCCTGGTCCAGCTGGACCGAATTCTCCCCCTGCTCCCGCACCTGCGGAGGGGGAGTGAGCGCCAGGAGGAGGCACTGTAACAACCCCCGGTAACAAACCCCCATCGCTTACATTTCCTCTTCTGGGAGATGTGTTTGCCTCAAAGGTACAGCGGTGTGACTTGCTTTGGGACTGACAGCATTTTGGCTGCGACAGCAAGCTTCCGCGTTGAATACGCGGCTTGTGAAGGGCCGTCTTCTTTAGATCATTTAGAAGCTGCCCGCAGTCTCCAGCGCTGAAGTCTTATGCTCCTGTAATTCCTGCCACAGGCCTGCATTCGGCGGGAACAACTGCGAGGGCATGGACACCGAGGCCAGACTTTGTAACACAAAGGTAGAGCCCAATAGGTCATGTTTGCAGCAGAACTGCAGAGGCTGCTGCAGTTGCTGTAAGCCAGGGGTGGCCAATCCTATCTGTAAAGGGCCGGTATGTGTGCGGGTTTTCGCTGCGACTCCCTTATTAGATCACTAATTAGAGGACTGATTGGCTGAAAAGTCCGCAGACCTGGGCTTGAACAGCTGACCTACGGGTTATCCCAAAAACCTGTACACACTTTAGCGATAAGATTGGCCACCCCTGCAGTAAGCTGTCCAAATATCTGTATTGTTGCAGCACAGGCTCTGCGTGTTTGTGTGTGTCAGTGCGTTTGTGTGTGTCTGGGTGTATGTATGTTTACAATTATTACATTGTAAGGCCCAGATTTTTTACCTTGTGAGGACATTTTTTCAGGATAACCTCAATTCTGTGACTGCAATCAACTAAAAATAATGAAAGCCTTGCTTTTTGTTTGTTTACTTATGGTTAAGGTTAAGGGAGGTGGAGCCACATGTTTAAAGCTGTTGTGTTTTGATAATTCCCATCATGCCTGTTCCCTGGGCAGCCCTGTAGGGGGAGCCAGCTGGATTTCATGAAGGAGCAGTGCTCGATGACCGACTCCCAGCCGCTCCTCCTGTCCCCCACCAGCGCCTCCCTCTACCACTGGGTTCCCGCCGTGGGCCATGTCACAGGTTAGTGTTCCAGGGTGGCTGATGAGCTGAGCTAGCTAGCTGAAAGTGCCTGATCCCGCCCCTTGACCATTAACCCCATTAACCATTAACACATACCGTTACCTAGGAGACCTCCAATGCAGGCTGCTGTGTCGCTCTCAGGGAGAGGACTTCATGGTGAGCCGTGGGGCGAAGTTTTTGGACGGAACACGCTGCGAGCCAAACTCCCCACTCCCTCTCGGCTCTGTCCCCGCTTGCCTGGGGGGAAAGTGCCAGGTACAAACCTCCAACTATATGTCTGTCTGAGTGTCTGTCTGTCTGTCTGAGTCTCTGTCTGTCTCTCTGAGTGTCTGTCTGTCTATCTAAGCTTCTAAGCTAACAAACATACTGATGATATAAATTCTGGTGTGGGTATATTATATATCCAAACTCAGAAATATAAATGTAAAATACATACCTTTTCATTTATTTAGCAGACGCTTGTACCCAAAGTGGTGTTAATTTTGAGACACCAGGGTCAGCCAGTTCTTGGAGTACATGGGGGCTCCAGGCCTCACTCAGGGGCCAAACAATGACATTACTCTGCCAACACTAGGATGTAAACCTGTGACCTTCTGATCTCAGGCTCAGAATCCTGACGCGCTGAGCAATACACCGCTCCTATATACAGTACCGGTCAAAAGTTTGGACACACCTACCCATAGAAAGGTTTATTTGTTATTACTATTCTTTACATTTCAGAATAATTAGAGCAAGGCCCTTAACCCCAGTAGCTCCAGGGACAGTCTGGCCCTACTGTCTTCTTTACGCCAGTTTCATGAGGTGGCTTCCTGGGATGCTTTTCCAGGTGTCCTGAATGAGGTCCCACATACAGTATGCTGAGCACCCATTGGCTGGTTTTCCTTCACTCTCTGGCCAAACTCCTCCAAACGATTTCTACTGTGTTTAGGTCAGGTTGCCAGGTCATTTGATGTGACACTTTCACTCTCCTTTGTAGGTGGCTTGGCGTGTCCAAATTTTTGACTGATTTTGTAAAGGAATAGGGGGCATACCATTGTGGTTTATTAATCTCAGTCCAGGCCTGTATGGCAGCTGCCTCTTTGTCCTGGACCCTCAGTGACCTGCAACTGATCCTGAGTCAATGCCGACTTTATCTTCCACTCTTTCCCTCAGCTTTTTGGCTGCGATGGTCTGCTTCACTCCACAAAAGTGCAGGATGCCTGTGGGGTGTGCGGTGGAGACGGCTCGTCTTGCATACTCATCTCCGACTCCTACACAGAGGGTAGCGCTAAAGGTGCAACATGTCCAAAGGGTCAAAACTGACGTTGCAATCTTGAGAGTAGCTTTGACTGATTTCTGATTATTTTTGCCATTTTGTCTATTTTGCAGAGTACATCACATTCCTGACCCTTCCACAGAATGTCACACAGGTTCAGATTGTTAACACACGTCCCCTCTTCACACATCTGGGTGAGCGCCCCTTAAGGGTGGGAGGTCAGAAAAAAAAATTCTTAATGATTACGTTATACCCCAAAAAGGACTTGTTTTTTTAGAGGATGTATTTCAGTGACCTATGTACACTTAAATACCTACCAGACAAACACTATACAAATAATTAATCCAGCAAGACGGTTAAAATCTGAGGATAAACAGAAAGCAGCATAACATGTGGAAGATTAGGCACTAAGACAGCCTGAGTAAATGGTGGTAATCAATGCCAGAGCTCATAAAGACCACGATGACTTCATACACAAAACTTAGTCTTTAGTAATGATAATGCGCTATTAATTACTTAATCAATTAACAATACAATCTATCAACACCTGTTGGTTATATCTGTGTAGCTCTATTCTTGCTCCTTTTTGCTTCCCTTTTCATTTAAACTTTGTAAATATGCAATCTTTAGTTCAAGTTGCATTTATTCCAAAGGCTAACTCAAATTCATTTTAAATTTATAATTTTAAATGTTATAACTTAAAATAAAATCGGGTGTTGCTATTGAGGCGGCAGAACGCAGACTTTTATTTATATATTACGTTTTCTTAACATTACATTGTCTCAAAGCACTTTATATTTTCCTGCCCAAACTCAGAGGGCACTCTCCAGGGGCAGGTAGAGGAAGTCAAAAGTCTAGCTGCTCTCTTCCACAAATTAAACCCTATTTGTAATAATGCCATTGCTTATTTACCCGGATATATGTGTTTGTGTATGTGCATATGTGTCCAGCTGTACTGGTCCGGGGAGAGTATGTGGTGGCTGGGGGGGGGCGTGTGTCCCTAAACGCCACACACCCATCCCCTCTGGAGGACAATCATCTGACTTATCGCCTCTACCTGACCCCTGACCTCTTGCCTCACAAAGAGGAGGTGCTGCTGCACGGCCCAGTAACGGAGGAGACATGCGTGCAGGTGGGAGGGGGGCATAAGACGGGCCACCCTTATCGTTAGCCAATGATATGTTTTGAATTTGTGAGTGACAGGCGAGATGGTGTTCCAGGGGCCAATCAGATTCCAGCTGGGGCCAATGCTGTATTTCCCACAGGTCTACAGGAAATATGGCAAAGAGTATGGGGAAGCCACCAGCCCCAGCATCTCCTACTCCTTTTTCCTGCCTAGGAACTCGAGCTCAGCGAGGGCCAAGTGGCAGACGCGCCCCACTTCCTGTTCTGTCACATGTGGCTCAGGTAAGGCAGCCCTGAAGGGTCACATTTAATTTCCATTTCATGTTAATGACTGAATGTGGTTTGACAGACAGATGGTTGCACCTGTCTCTTGTAGGGCTCCAGCAGAGCACTGTTGTGTGTCAGGATATAAACACGGGAGATACCATGGCTGACTCCCTCTGTGGGGGGGAGCCTCGCCCCCCTGCCCTGCGGACTCCCTGCCACCTCCTGCCCTGCCCTCCCGAGTACAGTTATCTTTGTGTCTAACCAATCATGCACCAGTGTCATTACTGGCAAATTTCTCAGCGGTAAACCATTAACTCACCGGATCTTTTCACCCGGTGCTGGTCCCAGGGACTCCCCTGTGAACACTGGTTTTCGTTTCAACCACGTATTTAGGTTTTTCTAGTCTGAAGAATTAGGAAATATAATACAGATATCACACAAGCATGAACCAATCCTCCTTTGATACCACCCATAAAATTAAACCACAAAAAGAATACATGGAATTTTTCAGGTTCTGTTGGAGTAAAAAGGATCACATGTAGAGCACAAACACCCTTACTCTAACATCCTAGGTGGGAGACAGGGGTATTTGGGCCCTGCAGCGCCTCCTGTGGCACGGGGGAGATGGTGCGGCCAGTCAGATGTGTCCAGACGAAGGGGGAGGAGAGGGTTGAACGGCCAGCCTCTGAATGCCCCCAGAATTGGGTACCGCCGGCCATCAGCACCTGCCACACTGTTCCCTGTCCTGTAAGGTACGGGAACCAGACTGGACTCCATTTCTGTATCAGCAGCCACAGTGCCAATCACATATTTTTAAAAATGTAAGGTAGTAGCAGATGTTTTATACCCATAAAGGAAGTGCTACGATCTGATTCCGATACAACAGCATCTCATTGGCCAATCAGATAAAACCTTCATAATGAAAATCAATGAGCACACCCAGCCAATCAGCTAGTCCATCCATTATGAATATTAATGAGTAACCAACCTCCACCATCCTACTCCCTCTCCAATCAAGTAGCACTTCCTTTATGGATATTAATGAATCACCTCCTGCCATCCTGTGTTTCAGAAATGTGTGTGCTGGAAACAAGATGAGTGGGGGGACTGGCCCCGGCTGGACTGATGTTGGATATGTGTGGTGTGTTGGGGGGGCACCGCAGGTGGCGAGTCTCCGAGCCTGGGGAGTGTTCGGCAGTGTGCGGCCCGGGTGTGGCCTGGCGCGCGGTGACCTGCGTGCGCACAGAGCGTGATGTCGACTCCCAAGTGGATGACACTCTCTGCCTACAGTCCAAAAGGCCGCCCAGCACGGTGCCCTGTGTCGTGAACATCTGCCCCATCGGCTGGGAGACAGAGGCCGAGGTGGGGGAGCAGGTCTCCTCCACAAAATCTGGGCATGCTTTGGGGGCCAGCTAATTGTGTGATCAGAGTTTCTCCTGCATAGGTACAGGGTAAATACAATACGGTACTCGCCATGGCCCCATCCCCACGGGCAGAGCCAGTGTATGTGTGGAGCCCCGTGATTGGCCAGTGCTCGAAGAGCTGTGGAATGGGTAGGTGTGTCTGTGCTTGCTGGATGTGAACGTAGGAAGTGCCGTGTGGTGCTGAATCCTTCCTCTCTGCAGGACAGCGACACATATGGTACACGTGTGTGGAGCACAGCTCCACACAGCAGGTTCTGGAGCTCTACTGCAACGGGTCGAGCAAACCAGAGCCTTACACAGAACTCTGCAACCTCACCGCCTGCCCTCCGACGTGAGTGAGATGTCACAGGGCTATAGAACAAGAAATCAGTAGGCAGGGACCACCGCACTACTGTGTCTTTCCTGTAGGTGGCGCTACCAGCAGGGTGTATGCAGTGCGACATGTGGAGGGGGCCTGGCTCACCAGGTGCTGTACTGCTCCCGCGACACAGAATTGGGGGGGGAGGAGATTGTGAGTGACTCTGAGTGCGCCCAGCCCCGCCCATCTGAAAGGGTCTTGTGTAACCCAGAGCCCTGTCCTGCCAGGTAACCACAGTAACACAGCGAGAGTGTGAAAGAGAGGCATTGCTAATGCTAATGCTAACTCCATTGCCGGTTAGGTGGAGAGTACAGGAGGTGGGGTCCTGCTCGGCGTCCTGCGGCCTGGGGGTCTCCCTCCGGCGTGTCTCCTGTATCCGTTTCGAGCAGGGAGCTGAGAGGGAGCTGACTGAGGACCACTGTCCCCCGGACCGCAGGCCGGCGGCCACACAGCCCTGCTTGGTGCTGGTCTGCACATTCAGGTGGGAGGTGCAGGAATGGAGTCAGGTAGGAGGTCACAGCCACACATGAAGCCCACCTGAAGCTCCCCAAGCAGTGGGGGGGGGGGGTCAGAGCCCTGTTTTGATAAGGAAGAAGTAACTTATCGTCCCCCCATCCCTGGCAAGGGACCAGCATGGAGTATCGCTATTGGTGGTATCTCCAATCAAGAAGTATTTAGTCAAGGCTCTTATATACATTTTTGTAAAAGCACTGGGCTTATACCACTTTTAAGCCAAAAAGCCTGCAGCATAAAATACTGTGACAATGTACCCTCGATCCGATTTGGTGTTTCTGAATTGTGTTTTTTCTGAATCGACAGGTTAATCTACAGCCCTTGGATAGATCTTCCCTTTATTTTGAAAGAGTTTATTAGGGAGCCATTTTTATGTGTATGCATGGGACATTTCCCTTGCTCACCAGTAGAGGGCAGCACCTAACAGACGATAGGTTTGGTGATATATGTTTGCCCCGTTATGGTCACACGTTAGAGGAAATGGGGAGGCTTCGAAAGCAGGTGCTTACCTTACATTAACGACCAAAACTAAAATGTAGCACAAAATTCAACTGTAGCACCATTTGGAAAAGCAGCTGACGCCGGAGTAATTAGCTGCATCAAAAATCTCGGGTTTATTTGCAGATAATGGAAATATTGGAATGTCACCCATTAAGCTTCCCAACCTGGAACATTGATGCAAAAAACTGTTGCTCATGTTCATTAACGTGAAGGAGGGTGTCACATTAATGTATCGTTTTGGTTGACCGGTTTGGGGGCGTGGTTTAGGTATCAGCTAACTCTTCCCCCCTCCTCCTCCTCAGTGCTCTGTGACCTGTGGGAATGGGGTGCAGTCCAGGGCGGTGTCGTGCGTGGGACCGGGCCACACCCAGAATCTGAGCCCGCTGCTGTGCATGCATCTTCCCAAACCAATAACCATCCAGGCGTGCCACCCCCACCACTGTGTCACCCAGGCTCCAGAACCCCCCGGGGCCACAGCGCATCCCTCCACCCCAGAAAGTCTCCCCACAGGCCTGGCTCACCCCACCCCTGGCGATCAGGTCACAGGCATGGTGTCGTCCAGCACTCCAGAGGTCACCACCCAGCTGACGACCCCCCTGCCAGCTCCTACGGTCCCCACCCAGACCAGTTAAGGGCCCCGCCCCATCCCATCTATCCCCGAGGGGCCAGAAAGCTGACCATTTTGTCAATCCTGGTCCTGCCTCTCGTCTCCCACCCTGCATCCCCCTCCCTCCAGGTCCATGTGGGCAGCTCCTCCTGCAGGAGTCGGGCCGGGTGAACCTGAGTGGGGGTACCAGCCGTGACTGTATCCTGACCATCGGGCGGCCGCTGGACGAGGTGGTCCGCGTCACTGTGGAGTTCAGCTCCCTGGACTGCACCAGAAGTGGGTGGCTTATGAATAACTGTGACGCTCACGCTAATGCTAAGACTTACGTCCTAGCTGCTGTTGGGCTGAACTGCTGCTGTCACTCTCATTATCAAACTCTAATAATATTCCCCCAGGGGGTGCAGTGGATCAGTGGGTCCAGGGCAGGGTCAACGAACTGATGGCATACTGCCCAGTAGGTGCCCCTCCCCCCCATCTGACCAGCTTGTCAGAATGGGACGGAAGATGACATACGGCAGCTAGGTTAATCACATTTTGCTGAGGGCCCGGACCGGGCTGGGCCTGCTCCCCCGAGTGAGTCACAGTGCAGCTTCCCACCTGCAGGCTGTGGTTTTGCAGTTCTGCCTGTGTGGAGTTTGTGTGTTTCCCCGTGTTTTGCAAGCTGCTGTGGCCACTCTGCTTTCCTCCCCTCCAAAACCGTGATTATGAATTTTGGGGTCTGAATTCAGTGTGATGTAGAGCACCTATGTCCCCCCTCCATGGGCGGCCCTGTGATGCTGCAAAAGACCACAGGTCCAAGTCAGTCATACAGAAGGTGGATAGATGTCTTTTCCCTGTGATCAGGCCAGAAGGCTCCATTTCATTGCCCGCTGTTTGTGTGCAGGGGAGTTTGTGGCGTTCTACGACAGGCTGATGCTGGTGAAAAAGTGCGAGCGGGTCTCGGGCTTTACGCTCACCAGTCACACAAACGTCCTGCTGGTTCGCCAGGGGCTGGTCACGGCCGGCAATGGGGTCCTGCTCACCTACCACAGCCTGAAGTCCTCCAAGAAAGGCCTCTACAGAGGTGAGATGGGTGAACGGGGACGGAGAGTAGAGCCAGCGCTGATAGCGGGATCCATTCCGACATCAGCCTTTCATCTACACCTGGAGCACTTCCCTCTCAACAGCTGAGCAGAGCTATCCCATCATGCACTGCCCCAACACCTCTTTATCCTAGTTAGGACTAGACTAGTACTACATAGTCTCAACACATATTCACTGAAATGATGGATCATTTTTTCAAAAACTATGAACAAACAAAAACATGAACAAAAAATGTAAAATTGCCAGAAATGTCTCACAAAATGATCAAAACAATGTCATCATCTGTGTCAGATTGATACAGACACACAGTATAAATACACCTTTCTGACGGAAAGCACCGCCTCCGGAATTTTCCGTGTTATAGGATCTTGACGCCTATAGATGGTAACCCCATTGTGCTGTCTGCCCCAGACTGTGACCGGCAGCTGTTCGGGCCGGCGGGCAAGATCGTGAACCCCACACGACTGACAGAACCAAGCGGGCAGGCCTGCCGCGTCTTCATCAACACCCAGCCATCCACTCGGATTGAGATCCGGGCCCTGAGTATAGAACCAGCGCTGGAGGGCATTGCGACCCAGTCCACCTTCATACTGGTGAGTGGTATGCTTTAGCGGGGGACACAGATGCCTTCCTAGCAAATACTCAGCTCCTCTCTGTCCCTCCCCAGATCCGAGATGTCAGGGCGATGAAGACCACAGTTTTCCTTGGCAACCAGCTGTTCCTGTGGCGCTCTGCTGGCAGTGCTGTGGAAATTGAGTTCCATGGAGGCTTCCTGCAGCATTCTGGGAGCTTCCGGGGGGAATATTCTGCCATCTGACCTCGAGTAGCTGTGCTGTGCCCCTCCCACCATGGCCTGCACTTTCTGTCCCCACCAGCCCCGCCCATCTCCTCCACAGGCCCCGACCATCTCCCCCAACAGGACTGTATCAAGCACTGCTTCCTTGTGATTGGACATTTTCATGTCAATGCTGATATCATTACCACTCAGTCCACAAACAAAAAAATGTGCAATTTAACTTTAATTGATGTTTTATCTGGTTTAGAGTTAGATTACACGGGTACCTTCTTGAAACTTATTTTATTGAATCTCTTCACTATAAAATAGACAGATGTTAAGTTTAGTAAATCTCCAACTCTTTCTAGACAGCTAATAGTTAACTAGCTAGTTATTGTTACACAAAATGTATAAACAGGGACAAGTAAACACTGAATACTGAAATTTTCAACCAACAAACCACCAACTTGCTTAGAGATGGGTCAGATGAAATTAAAACATGATTTGTATACATCCTAATAGCCCCAATAAACTACATTTTGAGGCTACAGACAAAGCAATCATATATATTTGCATGAAAATGTCATTTTGATTTTAAATATGCAACAAAAATTGAACCTCGGAGAAATGTATAACACTACTGCCGATTGAACAGAGCAATCCCTGTGTAATTATGCATATTTAATGTCAATGACATTCTCACATATCCACAGACTAGATGATTCTAAATCTACTTAAACTTCTAAAGTGATAAAATACGTAAATGAAATGTGCAAATGCGATATTTACAGGGGTTACTGATCTAAATAATAAAAATCAACATAGAAACACTTATGCTCGAACCACACGTATATTCCTGAGTGAAGCATCACATTTCATCTTCTGTTTTTAGTTTAATTTGGTTTCACATGTTAACCTTTCGGGGGAAAAGAAAAAAACGCAAAAAAGTGACTTCTAACTATCTAAACTGGAGGAAACATAGGAACATCTCGGTGACCTCCCAATGACTACAAACAAAGAAATACACAGCTTTGGCCAGCAGGTGGCATGGTGGTTAAGGACTGAATGAATGATTGCAGGTTCAAGCAATCAGGATGAGAGCGGCTGCTGGTTCCGGAACATGGTTAGTAAAATGGCTGCGTTTCATTCAGCTGAAGTAAATAAAGTAGGAAGGAAAGCGACACACCGGTAAGATCCACCCCACCTCTACCCTGCTGGGATGATGGAGGAGCCCAGAGGAGCAGGTCCCACAAGCCTGCCCTCAGAGTTTGGCCTTGGGTGTCAGCTCCAACAAGTCCCTCATGTCCAGTAGTGCCTCTTCTAAGCCGCTCGCCAGCTTGTTAGCGTTTGTCTCTGCGCAGCTGTTGAAGGCCGACACCGAGAAGTTGATGTGCTCTTCCATGGGGTTGTAGCAGACGCCGTAGCCATCAGGGACCATGGGGCCAAAGCACATCACGCAGTCCGTCTTTGCTGGGACCTTAGGAAGGTAACCGACGTTAATCACCGGCTAGAGCAGTGTCTCCCAACCTCCATTTTGGGGATCCATAGACAGTCCACGTTTCTGCTCCCTACCAGACAGTCCATATTTTTGATCCCTACTCAGAGCTAGAAGGGAGCAAAAACATTTACTGTCTGTAGGTCCTCAAGGACTAGATTGGGAAGCACTGGTCTATCAGATGCCTGATGTCCTCAATATCAGCCGAGCTCTGCATCATGTTATTAATGCCAACCAGCTGCCATATTCCCCTGTGTCACGTCTGTCCTTATTATTTGGTCCTCTGTGCACTTACCTGGCTGGTGGAGAGGTTGTAATGCAGAGCCACGGCGTAGGCAGTGTCCATGAACATTTCCGGCATGGAGGTCAGATCCTCAATGGCCTGGAGTTTCAGTCCCAACAGGTGCCTATCGATGGCCTGACCATGGATGGCCTAGAAACACACAGACAGGCCCATGAGTGGCAACCCTATTCTGGAATGTTCCATAGCAGTGTTTGTCAGGCCAGTACTGCACCAGGTATTCTGTATTCTTGACTGTTTGAGGCAGGTGTGCTTTGACATTTCAACCAATCATAGCCTTCCGCACCCACCTATGTAAACAGCAAGCATCCTGCCACTGATCTCTAAAAGAACCAGTGGTGTGGGTGGTAACCAGTACAAGTTGGAGCTTAAACTCAACCCCTCCCCTTTAGGTACCTACCAAATTGCAGTTTAACTCAGAGCTATATTAATTTTCTGGTTCCTCAGTGCGATAGAATCTGAAACTCATGTACTCAAACACCACACATCCTTCCTTACGTCCATCCTCATCAAGGTAATGGAAGAAAGTTTTTTTTTTTTTTCCTCCTCAGAAGACACATAAATTTTCTTCCACAATCTAAATTGAACTAGCCTCAAAGAACATGGATTCTTCCCCCCTCCCAGAAGTGTAGTTCCTGTTCTTACCAAAAACCAGACCAAACCGCAAATTTCCATCTTGGCGGAGCCAGTTAGAGATTTGTTAGCAATGGTTAGCTCACCGTGACAATGAACTTAAGTAACAACTCAGATTAAACATGCAGAGTATTCTTGTAAACAGAGAAATAGCTCACTTTATTAGCCACAGTAACAGAATTACTCTTATGCAACATCCATCCAGCAAACTGTCTATCCATACTACTACTGTGTAGGACATAAAATAGATTGATTACACATATATACATATCACAGACCCTCTAAGATTATCCTTGGCTAATTCATGTTTTTCCAGCAATCCAATGATTCCTTCAAACACAAGGGCTACTCTAACAGTGAAGTGAATGGGTGTTTCTCAGTAGGGGTACTTGACCGCACTTATGTTCTCATGTACCCCTTTTACGTAATCTTCCATTTCCGAAGACCAGTTCCAAGACTAAGTACAGAAGTACAGAGGATGGAAAAAATTCCAGTATGTCGTTCTTGCCCCGCCCCAAATATCAAGGATACATCAGTTGTATCCTCGCCAAATTAGACCAATCCCATGATTCATTGCTCCCCAAGTTTATTCTTGAGAGGCAAGTTTGCAAGACTGCTCTTGCCAAGACCTTGTGTTTCTGGCATTGAAAAAGACCCAATGGTTGGGAGACAGGCAGACACGTCATGTCACATGAATGATAATGTCAGTATGCAGGGCTGCGAAAAGCTCACCATGTCCGTGTACGACCTGTGGGCGCGTACAGCCTTCTCCAGCATCTCCACCTTCTCTGTACTCTGTGCACGGTGAAGGTAGTGGGACAGAAAGTCAAAATATAAATACAGAGAATACTGGTGATTAGTGTCCCTGCAGAGACACCATACGCAACTGACCGACTTGGAGGGGTCGTCCATGGCTTGCACAAACCGCAGCGAGTCCATGGAGGTGGAGCGGATGGTGTCGGTGCGGCCCAACCTGTACATGCGCAGCGACGCGCTCTCATAGGTGGAGCAGCAGATGTGGTACATCCTGGAAAGAACAGCAAGGGCTCGTCATGGCAAATCTTAAGCACCAGCTCCTCTACTGCTGGGCCATGTATTTAAATGCACGAAGGGAATATCAGAGGCATAGTACGTGGAAGTAAGAGTGAGTGACCTGAAGTAGGCGAGCTGTAGCGCCATCTGGATGAAGGCGTCGGGACTCATCTTATGTAACTTGGGGACATTTTTCCCAAAGTGAGAAAACATGATGACCTTCATGTCCAGATCATGCACCATTCTAGGGGGGGGGGGGGGGGGGGGGGCCGTATAAAAGACCATTAAAAACCAAAAAACAAAAAATGGAAAAAAAAAGCAGAGACCACAATTAGA
>JABFDZ020000044.1:2926428-2937694 GCA_019775955.2 Pollimyrus isidori | reverse complement strand
GCCTTCTACACAGCTAACCTGCATGGTACAGCCTTCTACACAGCTAACCTGCATGGTACAGCCTTCTACACAGCTAACCTGCATGGTACAGCCTTCTACACAGCTAAGCTGTATGGTACAGCCTTCTGCACAGCTAAGCTACATGGTACAGCCTTCTGCACAGCTAAGCTATATGGTACAGCCTTCTGCACAGCTAAGCTATATGGTACAGCCTTCTACACAGCTAAGCTATATGGTACAGCCTTCTGCACAGCTAAGCCATATGGTACAGCCTTCTACAGAGCTAAGCTATATGGTACAGCCTTCTGCACAGCTAAGCTATATGGTATGCCCTAAGTAACAAAAAAATACAGTATAAAACAATGAAATAGTTGTTTGTTATCATTATCAAGTAAAATGTATTGCACATAATTATTTGTGCTGTAATAAGTACATATGAGTAATTCAGCACCGTATGATGTCACAACAGCAATGGCATCACTAGGCGGTAGGACTTTCTTGGGCTCAATTATAATCTTATGGGACCAGGATCATATATGCAGTTCGTTGTTGACCAACGTAATCTGGCACATGATTTTTCTTTTTTGCATCCTCAGTAGATCTTTCTAAAACAGTGTATAATTCACTCTCTAATAAACAAACACTATTATTGATTTTCTCCTTTTTTTATAAAAGTGAGGATCTAAAATTTTTTTAATTAATTTCGGTTTGCGAAAACAAGTGCTTACCAGATGTTAGATTTTATCTCACAATTACATAGTGAACAGGAAAAAAAAAACGAATAAACAGTTCTATGCAGTGACTTTGAAATGAATTTGCGAGCTTTGAATTTCTGAGGATGGTTCTCTGTTTGTGACTGATGATAAACTCATTTGTCTGTCAGCCCCCTACAGGTCACTCCAGGCAACTGCCGCCGAGAGATGAAGCCGGGCTGCCAAGCTGCCGACGGGGGCCATCCTAGGGCAGTCTGTGGCAGGTTGCCTGGTGACAGATGGGCTGCGCGTGGAGCTCTTGGCAGCCTCCATCTGAGCCCCTGACAGCCGGCCACCAGCTCCGCTTGGGAGTGTTTAACCAGGCCGGCCTCATTCAGCGCCCACTCAACTTTCTCCAGCTCTCTACACCCCCTTGAAGTCTATTCACTGCCCGCGCCCTATTGCCTGGCATTCAGCCCCTCCCTCTCTTGGTGGAGGGATGCTGTGTTGTGTGTGCGCGTGTGTCTGTGTGTGTGGTCCAGATATACATTACATGGCAGGGACCAACCAACCCATTATTTTGATATTGGGGGGACAATTTTTGTGGTCCCTACAAGGGGAAATTTAATTTAATAAAAATCTATGTCTGCAAGCAATAAACATGCTAACAGACTTATATTTTGTTTGCTCACTTATGATTGCCATTGTTGAGAATAGGGATTTTACCTGCAGAAATTAATGGACAGTTCCCAGAAAGATATGAATACAGGTGTGTATATATATATATGTGTGTGTGTGTGTGTGTGTGTGTGCGTGCGTGTGTCTGCCAGTGTGGAGGCGGTGGGCTCCCTCCCTCAGTTTGGTTCCCATTTATTGCCAAGTAAGATAATGACAACAGAGAACCAACTTTGCCACACACACGCACACAGCTTTGTAATTATATCTTTGTGGGGACTCTCCATTCATTTATATGCAAAAAACTCACAACATGACGACCTTAATCCCTACCCAACCCTAATCTTAACCACAAGTAACCAAGCAAACGCACGCATTGCACACATGACTATACAGAGAGTGGGAAAACTAGATAGCTCACCCACCAATCCTAACGCTCTGCAGAGGTGATGAATCTACCCAGTGCGGGGTCCATACGGTCTCACTCAGACCCATTTGCATCTGGCACAGACAGGGACTCCTCTGTCCCCATCCTGCTGAGGATCTGAGCCAGACTTTACCTGCCTGTTAGTATTCAGCGCAGACAGCCTTGCAGTCCCAGCTACAAGAGGTACGGGAATGGGGGCGGGGGTAAATTAATAAAGGACAGTAACCCGTGAGGACTGGGTACTGTAATAATGTGTGTGTGTGTGTGTGTGTGTGTGTGTGTGTGTGTGTGTGTATGCATTTCGGGTAAATATATCTTTATCGGGACCACTCATTCATTTCTGTGGGAAAAAGGCTAACGCTAACTATGACAACCTTAACCCCTAACCATAAGTAACCAGGAAACTGGTCCCCATAAGGAAAAAAAACGGGTATTCATCATTCCCCATAAGGAAAGGTATCCCCGCTCACACACACACACACACACACACACCCAAAGATCTCCCCTGGATGGAGTGTCAGGAGGGAGTGAGGAAGGTGTCACTGGAGAGCAAACGAGACGAGGCAGTAGGGCGGGATGACAGTGACTTTTGTGGCCCGTCAGGGACCCGCAGAACATCTGTCTGCTGAAAAACAAGGAGCTTTCATACTTTCATACTTCGTTTGGGCGAGATTTATCGATCAGCCCTAGGTAGGTGTCTTATTTATTTTTGCCATTATAAATGCCGATACTGATAGTTTGGAAAATGCCAAATATCGGCCGATAATATCAGCCTGCCGATAAATCGGTCGGGCTCTACTACGCATGCGCACGCGCACACGCACACAAACACGCACACATGTCGTATGTTCTCCAGCGTCCTTTCAGAATGCTGTCTCTCAACCCCGTCCTCGGAAACTCCCAGAGAGTCTACAGTTTTTCTCCCTCCCAGCTCACAGTAAACCTTCTTCAGCAATTTAGGTGTTTTTGATTGGTTGGGAGCTGGGAGGGTGCAAAGACGTGGACTGTCTCTGGCTCCCTGAGAAACACTGCTTTAGAATGATCCACGAGGATGCAAAAAGTAGAAATACCTCATATTTACACCACAGTAACGTCTACACCTCAATGGCAAGGTCTGTCTTCCATGACAGGTAACATTAGCGTTCATTGGCGTATAGTTAGCATTGCAAATACAGCCCAGCATGAACACAGACCTGGATTCCTTCATCATTCTCAGCATCTAATGCTTGGACAGCACTTCCAAAAACTCACTTGTAAATCCCAGTTTCTAGACAACTTAGAGCTGTTTGAAAATGACGACGGGGAAAAAACAAGAGCTGTTATTGTTTGAGCAGGCTTTTGGGCGGCTGATACGCGCTGCTGTCCTTGGCGGCCTTGGTGATTAAACACCAGCGATCTTAGCCATTCCGGGACCGTTTGTCTTGGGGGGGGATATGAAAATATAAGAAAACTGGTGTCACTTTTCAAACATTTTTTCTGGTTTGCTGACCCTTATAAAATGTCCTCCTCCAGCAGAAGCGAGTCTAGTGGGCGATTCTAACTCTGAGCAGGTTTGCTCATTCGCTACTCAGTACAATACAACAGCTTCCCCTTAACTAGCCTTGTTTTGTGGGTTATTATCTTCATCTCGCCAGGATGCAGTGCCAGGCAGGACACCTGTCAGGGTGGGGGCTGCCCTCCCGCACGCAGCGCCTGCCAGAGGAGGAAGCTGTAAGTGTGCAGTGGGCAGATCATTTTCTTCCTGTCTCCTCATTACCCTTAGCAGACTGGTCCCATTTACCCCTGGCAACCCAACACCAGAACATTGCAGAACCCCGCAAATAGGCTAGTAGGCCATAAACCCATGAGGAGCACACTGACACTTATGAATCCTTCTCAGATTTAATCACCCACTGTATGAAGGTTATACCCTACATCATAAGCTTATTTACACATGGCTCAAAGTTGTCTATACCTAACATATGGGTGTCTCACCATTATTAATATATGTACATGTTTGTTTATGATTTATACATCATCTCTATTTGTACATTATTTTTATTATATTTATTGATTTTTTTGTTTTGATTTTTTTTGTTCTTTTTATGTCCTTTTGTCTTGCACTTAATTGGATACCTCACAGGACACTTCATGGCAGCATCAAAACAAGGTCCTTTTACCTTTTGTACTTGAGTGTCTCTTGTATAGTGTCAGTGTTGTACAATATTGAGTCAATTTCTGCAGCACGGGGGTGCAGTCGATGGAAGTTAATCAGCTGCTAATCAACGCCGCTTTGGACTACAAAAAGGCCTAAAGTCAGCATGAATCCATCCCTTTTCAAACCATAAGCATTATAACGAGATTACAAGAACTGAACTGCTGCAGCTAAAGTGCAAATGCACGTCTGTACTGTAGCAGCTGCAATGCAGTTTGACACAATTACTGTGAAATGTGGGTTTAAATCGCCCCTGAAGTGCTAAATCTTGGTCCTGTGATAACTTTACAAAGCATCTAACAACCTGCAAAACCACCACTTCCTCGAACCAGAAAATACAGTTAAAAAAAAAACAGGTAATAGCCTTATTTTGTGCATAGCACAGACGACCTGATTAGAGAGTGTATACAGTAGTTCTGCCTGTCTACCTTTGAAATTAGAAGCTATTCTGAAACAATCCCGTTTAGCTAACAGTGAGGAAATAACTGCACCCAAATGTCAAGAAAAACATCAGTAATGTGTGTATGAGACGGCAACTTGGAAGAGGACTGCAGTAAATACGTTCCAGATGGTAATGTGTTTGCTCTGCAGAGAGGGAGGGACCGTGGGGGTAGTGTGTGGCCCAGTGGGTTAGGACTCAGCAATCAGAAAGCTGCCGGTTCGAATCCTGTAGTCAGCAGACTGATGTCGCTGATGGGCCCCTGTTCAAGGCCCATAACCTCCAGCTCCAGGGTTCTACACGCTGGCTGACCCTGTGCTGTGACCCCCGAACTTGCTCTCACCTGTATATGTGTATATACAGTAGACGTATGTGTGTATATATGTATATAGTATGGGGTATGAGAAGAGAGAATTTCCCCCATGGAAATGCATGTAGTATCACTATTTGATGGTCTGACTTCTTTGGAGCAGTGTGTGTGGTGGAAGGTGCTCCACTGTCCTGCGTTCTGCTTCAAAAAATCCCTCAACTGTAGTTGTACCTCAGTTTTGTTACACCAAGGGTATCCTGGGTACTGTGCTAGGATACCTCTGGGACTACCCCCCCCAACACAACCCAACCCAGGACGAACATCAGGCAGGGCCAGCCAGGCAGAGTGTCGGGAATAAGCTCTGGGTATTTTAATACCCAAGGAAGGTCAGCAGTTGAAGGGAGACTCTGCTGATGCCATGGAGCAAGACAGAAGCATGAAACGGTGTGAGAAACATCCTGCTGTATGCAGTGGGAAGGCAAAGGCGGACGGCTGCCACATCGGGGGCCTCGCTTCACAGCTGCTCGCGCCTCAGGCTGTCACTCAGCCCTGCAACCCGCTAACCTGTGGGGGACCCTCCAGCTCGCGGTTGTGGTTCAGCATTCGGAAGAGCAGCCGTTTGTCACCTGGTTTTCTTCTTGTCTGGGTCGAGCTCAGGAAAGTCGATTCCTCTCCCACACTGCAGAAGAAGGGCAGTGCAGGCCTGTTCCCAAACAGCTTCACCCTCCTCCCCCTCAGCTGCCTGTGGCATAGGGTAGTTTATTTTTTTCCCCTATCATCTCTGTGCCCATTTCTGACACTCCAAGGCCTTCTGCCTAGGGAGGAGCTGGCCAGTGAAGGAGTTTTCCAAAGCATGGATCTATTCTGGGAGAAAGCAGGAGAACAGGGACCCAGACCTAACAGGCACACACATGCAGTATCTCATGCAGACATGCTGATGGGGTTCAGAGGGACTGCAAGCCATGTGTGGGACTTTAATGACAAGGGGTGAGACTAGTAAAGCCAGAAGGCAGAAATCCATCACTCTCCAGGGCTATGTGTCAAAATGGTGTGAGACTACACTAATAACTTCACCCCAGAGTGGCTGGCTTTCCATCCACCCATCTGGTACAGGGTGTCAGGGAGTCTCACCCAGATCCCAGAAAAGATAGCAGGGACAAGATGCCACTAGAGGGCATTTAGAGGCACCCATCCCTATAACCACTCATTTTGAAATAGACAGACACAGAGAGCCACGTATCTGTTTCAAACCCACACCCGTGTTCATTAAAGGCTGTGGTGCTGTGAGCTACCATTTCATTGCTGTAACTCTGACATCATCTTAATATCCCCCCCCCGCCCTGTTTTTCTGAGAATTACAGCTTATTGTTAATTCAGAGAAAACTTGACCCCTAACCTGCACTTTACTTCCGGCCGATACTTGTGCTGGACATTGAGGGAAGTCTCCGTGCGTAGGCAGCTGGGATGTAATAATTAAGTCTTTGCAATGTCAGAGTGCCAGACGAACAATTTGTCCATCCAGTCATACATCTGTGACCTTGTTGCCTCTATTAATTTATCAGGCTATTGCTTCTGAGGCAATCTGCTATCAAAAAAAAAAACCTCTTTCGTTTTTAAAGCAAATTCCAGGCTCCTTTGTCCACGTGCATGCTCATGAGTCATCTCTTCTGGTGCACTGTCCATTAAAATCAATTATTATTTTACTGCTCATCACCGAGACAGAACTCACCAGAGCAAAGAAAAATAATTGTGTTTTTTGGAGCCACGTTTTTAAGAATCGCGTAATCTCATAAGCGCCATGTTATGTTCTGTCAGCAAGCGTCTATAAAATGGCTAATTAGGTCTCTGTGTTTTTGGCAAACTAAGGCACAAAAAACCCAAAGCCTTATAGTACCTCATGTTTCTCAGAAAAGCCTATTGTCGTGATTTGTCTGAGACAGATGGCGGCTTTAAACATACAGTGGACGGATGGTTTGGGACATATTCCGTCTCCCTGCGGACTCTCCATTTGGCCAGGGATCTGAATTTTATTTCTCGGGCTCCTGGTGGGAGGGGGAGATGTGTGGGACGAGCTGAGCTCCGGCTGCTTGTGGGTGGGACGACTTGAAAATGTTTAATGTTACCAGAACACGTACATTATATAAAGTATGGGACACTACGGTTTACAGTCTTACGAAAAACAATAAGAAAGAATACATGCAAATAACAAATAAAGTACATTAAAAATCAGCGCTGTACGCGATGTGTTGCACCTTAGTGTAAAATGACGAGTAGAAGTGTGGCAGATATACTTACTGGAAAATCGTATAGCTCGTTTTCTGTGGTGTGGGAATTATAATTGTATCATACTTTCTTCGATACATTTCAACAGTTACTGAATTTGGGAAGTAATCATTAACATCTAGGTCTATATCAATATTGATTTCGCGCTGATTTAATATTTCGACTAATTTGGCAATACGTGCGTTTAGGAAAGTGATTTTTTAAATGAAACTATGAACAGCCCGAGGTCTGGAAAGTTACACCGTGAGCTTCACCTTCACATATGTTGTGTAGTATTTACACAACAATCCAAATAGTAAAAAGCAGCCCAAAACTCGGTTTTTATCACTCGATTAACCTTACTTATTTTTAACATGTGGCTAGTCGCCACATGTACATACATGTATTCGCTTCCAGCGAGTGGTCGAAGGGGTTAACGCCAGCTCTGTCCAGCGGGGGGCGCTGTGAGGGCGTTGTGTGAAGTCAGCACGACGTGCCGCCCGGGGCGTGCTGTGAGTCTGCTACTGAGGAGAGGGGAAGCGGCAGCTGCGGACAGGGAGTCGCGGCTCCACTTCCGAAAGACTAGCGGGCTGCGATCGCGGGGCTGCGGCTGGGCAAACAGTCTAGTGTTTATGTCCTTCGCCCGGACGGCTTGCATCACTCTAAGTGGGGGTGAGTGTATCGCAGACACGCTGCCGGTCGGTGTCTAACTAAAGTTGCTTCATGTATAAATCCGAGTTATACGATTAACTGACGTTATTAGTTTTTATGTGTTAAAATCAGAATAATGTGGCGTTTTATTGCTTGCCAGATTTAAATAAATGAGACATTTTGCGGCTTAATTAGTCAATAGGTGAAGTGCAGATGCTGAGTTGCTTACACAGGTCCAGACCGGCGTTACATTGTTCGGGTACGGCATTGTTGCCCAGGTGCCACACATTAACCATGCGTCTTAGTTGACCTAGTCTTTCCCGAACCGAGTTGTCGCCAACACTCGCTGGCCGATGCGACTGGAATTTAAACGTCTTGGACTCGTAACAAGCAGCTCTAACAAAGCCCATACTGACGATCGGCCGTTGCCGGGGCGAACCGAGCCGGCGGGGCTGCGCTTCGGACCGGCGACACGGCGACCGACCCCGACCGACCCCTTATGTGCGTGACGGTGTTCCGCCTGTCCCGGTTTGGTCTCCCGCGTCTCGCCGCTCCGGGTCCAGGCTGCTAGTTTTGTTTATTCACAAAGTGGAGTTTGCACACAAATGGAAAGAAAATCTAACGTGACTTTGACGTGATTTTTTTTTAAGTTTTGACATGCATCAACCGGAAAGCTTGAAAAGTCAATATGACATGATATCAAGGATCCCGCACATGCGTTTTATTCCGTGGATTTGTCTATGCAGACAGAAATATAGCCGTAAATAGAGGCGCCCGTATGAAGCCGAGCGGTCACCCGGCTACCCGGGGATGTGCTGCCTGTCTGCTCCCTCTCGCTGCACCCCGCTCATGGGCTTTTCCCCATTCCCCAGTGGTGTTAAATGATCGAGGACTGCAAAAATACCACACGCAAGATTTTTTTTTTTTATCGGCCACGTCTCCATGATAATAATAGTAATAATAATAATGAAACCTGGGATATACAGTGAATATTCGGGGATAGGAGTCATATCATATTTGGCACCGTTGAGTATTGTATAATGATTACTGAAACACATTCCCAAATCAAGCCTTTATAATAAGCCTCTTCACCCAAACTTGTTTCCTGGGTTCAGGGTACAAGCAGACCTCGTTAAATTTAATTAGATGTAGGCTTTTTAAAACCGTTACAGCAGCACCCTGACCATTCAACACTGCCAGCTGAGTTGTTTTGAATCTTATATTTAATGACGACGCTTTCTTAAACCTCTGACATACAATGAAACTGGAGTTTCTTTGACCAGGGACCAACCACCATCACACGTGTCTGAAATTAGGGTTAAAAGCTCTTGCCGCTGCAGTCACCTTGATTGATTTTACAGCTCTCCCCACTGCTTGAAGCATACTAAGTTATACATTTGCTTATTGAGATGTCTGTCTTGGCCTCCTAATTTAAATTCATAATCCGGCTGGTCTCTCGATGCAGGAATAGGATATAGTGTCGTTTTTTAGAGAACTTCCCTTTGAGCTAAAGATCTAGAAGAGTCATATTTTGTATGATCTCAGTAGAGATCAGACCTCAGCTACAGGATTTGTGTGTAAATTCGATCTGGGTGAATTTGGGGACTGATGCACATAAAACAGTTGGGGTTGTACACAGATTTCTGACGATCCGTCTTGGCCGGTATAGACTGATCGGTCCTGGCAGATTCCCTGCTTTGTTGAGTCTGTGGGCTCGCCTCATTTCCGTGAGTCTGGGAGGTGGTGTCCCCCCCCCCCCATCTCTAATGAGCTTGCGGGGGCTGATCTCGCAGCCGCCATCTCCTGCTGTCTGCCCCCCCACGGGCCACAACGTCTTACAGCAAACCGGTTTCAGCCTGCCACATTTAGGGCTGGGTTCTCTCGCCAGGCTTCGAAGCGGGAGCCAACAGGTGAGGGCCCTGGTCAGTGGTGATCTCGTCGGCCTGTTTTGAAACCTTAATTGCCTTGGGGGGGGGGGCGCTCGTTTGTAGGTTAACAGGGAACTATGTGGGTGACGAGGTCAGCGGCAGCATTATGTGTCATCATGGAGGAGACTCTTATTTTGGAAATGGGCTGCCCTTCCTCTAGGGGGTGCTGCAAGAGGGCCTGGGCACATATGGTCATTTGTTGAGTGAGAGCAGTGACATATGATGTGGACACCCATATTGGGGTCACCCTGGAGTCGCCTCCAGTACAGCAGCAGATGTTCACTTGAGCAGTTGTCCTAGAAGGCCAATTTGGACGGACAGCATGTCCTCTGGGCTATCCGGGTCAGAACATGGGCACTGCACACTCGACCCCTGAAGGAGTGATTTTGGTTTTCGAGCTGCAGTCCTGCCCTAGAAAGTAGGCTGCTTTGTTTAATAAGTCCGGAGTCACTTGAAGATGGAAACGTGGGCTCAGCTAAAGCTGGAGGCCCAGTGGGCCGGGCTCCCCCAGGCCTCGTCCTGAACGGGACGCTCCCAGTGCTGAAGCTGGAGGCCCAGTGGGCCGGGCTCCCCCAGGCCTCGTCCTGAACGGGACGCTCCCAGTGCTGAAGCTGGAGGCCCAGTGGGCCGGGCTCCCCCAGGCCTCGTCCTGAACGGGACGCTCCCAGTATCAAAATAATCCATGATTCTTTGCTGTCTTCCATAACTGAACAAGAGGATCCCATAGCAAGAGAATCAGACTTGAAATGAAATATTTAATGATATATGTTAAATGTTGTAATGATATTGTAAAACATCAACACACAATGGGGTGACTCTGTTGTGAAATAAAAATAAATTGAATTTAATATTCATGCTCATTCCTGACTTCTGGGGAAATTATTATTCCATGATTGATTTTATCACCAATTATAATCCACCAAGCTAATATTTAAATAAGCTTCCAGTTGAGCATTTTCTCTTTGTAGTAATAGGTTATAAATCCTTTTTGGTGTTCTGTCTGTATACAAAGTTACAACGACCAGACTTGCTGTTAATGAAATAAATCTTTGCTGCTATTTTTTTCTGGAAGGTGCTATAAGGAATGTGTTTCTTTGGCAGTGACGACATGGATTTGGGCAACAGTGAGTGTGAAATCATACATGATGGGATAAACACAGTGGGTTAGTTGTGGTAATGACAGGGATATCAGGGATTTGTCTTTACCTAACAATTAATTTTTTTTCTGTAAGACAGTAAAACACGTGCTTGTTCTCTGGGATCTCCAAGCCAGCTGGGAGATTTAATCCTTACATGGGGTCTTGTGGCCGAGAAAAATAAATATTGATTATTCATTTAAAAAAATAAAAAATAAACAGCGGCACCGTTAAGTGGCAGCAATAATTAAATGGATAATGCTGAATGCCAGTGCACATACCCACTAGGATGTCATTTTAGTGCCGCCGCACACAGCGTGTCCCTCCTCTCCTGTCTTTGCTCCACATTTGTTTGCCTTAATGAAATCTTGTTTAACATTCAGTCAAACAAAACTGTAGACAGCCTGTGCAAGCAAACGTCTTTGCAGTGCCGGAAGCAGCGAGGGAAAACGGGCTCACTACCCTTGGGGCACACACTATTTAAAAACCCGCCCAAACGAACCCCTGTGGGGGGGGGGGGGGGGGGGGGGGGGGGGGGGGGGGGGGGGGGGG